>JASDQU010242882.1:82212-124624 GCA_032191745.1 Picea mariana
GCACACATTGAATGCTATTTTGTCCTTTATGCTTTTATTGAGAAGTGATTATAGTCTTTGCTTTATTTGCCATCATTGACTTCGTCAATAATAGCATTTATTAATTGCTCATGTATTAGAGATAGTCATTGGTTTTATGAAGTGCTAATCCACTGCAAGTACACTCTAGTTTTCTCTGTCTTTGTCTCGCAAGCAGGTACATTGGCAGTGGTGACTATCTTATATCGGGCATCAATCTGTGGAAGGGTCTCCTTGTGACTTGGTCTTTATCCATTTCCCTTCATTTATCCAGATTGACTTGGGGACGTCTCCCTTGGACTTGCCCTCCTGAATAGAAAGAGCCCCCCATCGAGGTGACAGTGGGTGGGGAAGCTCCTGTTACGCCGGTTTCAAAGCCCTTGGCCCTTTCCTACAAACCGTGCGATAACAAAGACAAGGTAAAGAACAAGCTGCTTCTGGGGTCAATTATTCCAAGTACATGCCCAAATTAAGGTCTCAAAAGAAGAGAGAGTACAAAGATAAATAAAAGTGCAGCAATGAAAAAAGGATATTTGGATCCTTTGGGTTCATGTATGCCCATTGATTCAGCAGTTGATTTGTTCTTCCTGTATTCTTTGTTCCCCGTCATCTTCTCTCTTTCCCTCTTCATTTCCTGAACTGGTTTCTAATGTTGAAATCAGTGAGATTCTCCTCTGCTTTGCTGCAGACTATGTCTATCCTCCATGAAGTTTTGGAGCAAGTAGGAGTTGACGTTGTGGTTCATGTCAACCCCAGGCAATTCCTTCTAACCCTGAATGATTAGAAATTGATTACTTGGACCATGCTTACATTCGAGCAGGCAACTCTGAATGATGAAATTACTCGTTTATTCCTCTTGTCTCTTGCAATTTTTACAATTTTGTGGAGATTCTTTCAGTTGATCACCTTCACTAAGCATTACAGCTGAAATCTGAAATATTTTGTTTTTCACGGTTAAATGTATTGCCCTGTTAAAATCCTCTTTTCTTCTCCATTTTCTTCTCCCAAACTGTGTCTTGAGAATTTCAACTCCATGTCTAGTGGAACACGCTGGCTAAATCATAGAAGAGATCATTGAAAATCTTATAAAAAAATCATGTTTTAAAAATCGTAATTACAGAATCATTCATGCATGCACTGCATTGAATATTCAATGAAGTTCATAGGGATACCTCCTAGAGTTGCCATGTACCGACTCTAGATAGGACTGACAGAGACACCTTCCCTAAACTTTCCATTTAGAACCCCTTAAGGCTGATTTCTAATGGGACAATTTTGAGTGATAACAAGTGGCAAGGTTGCACCCTTAGATCATCAGGTAGAAAAATGTCTGCCAAAACCAACAACTACAAGAAAATAGATGAAAAGAAGCAACCAACTTTGTATTAGTGAACGAGGAAAGGAGGGGATACAATCATTGTGACAATATTGGAAGGCCCCCAGAAGCCTCAGTGACAAACTGGACAGCATCCAGCAATCAGATTTTGAAAATTTGTATTATGTTATATAATGTTTGATAGATGGTGTCAATATGTATTTCAAATGAAAGAGCAGGCTCTCCATATGTGCAATGTGCAGTGAATGCAGTGAATGCTGGCATGAAAGCAATCAGATGAGACAAACTTATTCACTGAAGTTTTAATTATAAGTAGTTTCTTTTTGACATTTAATTGAAAGACGCACACACAGCAGGTGCAATCTATGGCTTAAATTCTATCTCAAAGAAACATGACAGAACAAGTATTCACAGACAATTACCTACCACTACCAGTAACAGATGCAGTTCCGCAAGAGAAAAGTGAGAGATAGGTCAACAATATGTCAATTACCAATTAAACTTGTGCAAGTACAAGGAAATGCATACTCAATGCAGCATTCCAAGCTGCAGGACTTAAGAAAGATAGAAAAGAACATATCCAATACACATGCTACAAGCAGTGTGCTGTGCAAATGCGTAATAAATCCGACATTTACAAGCATAAACAGACAAGTCACAACAGATATCCACATAATTCATAAAAATCAAAAACTCTATAATGAAATTAGTAGAAAATATCTACAACTGTGATTGTTGATTATTGACGAGGAAGCCAGCCCAGCAATTAAAGTATTTTATTTTAAACATTGACCTCGATATCTCCCAGGGTATTGCTCTCCTTCCCATAATATCTAGGCATTAGTTTATCTGCCCCTTTCTCTTTGAGAGATTTATGCTTATTATTAAGATTGTAATCTCAAGAAAACACCATTTTCTAAATTTAATTCCCACTTCAATGTTGTTCCCACTAGCATTCCATCCTGTCCTAGACCAATTTAAGGTTCTGCTTCAATCGTTTCAATATCTGCTAGCTCTCCTCAAGAAAATCACAATCAATTGGCACATGGATATCTTTAATGGTCTAATTAATAAATAGGATCATGATCATGATTCGTAAAGGACTTAAATGGCGCCATTGCGATGGGTGTGTGATATGTTTTGTACCATTTTTTTGTCACATACAACCGTTTTTTTCCATGAAGCTTGCTGCTTTGCAAAGTAGTCACTCCAGCACCCCCCTTCATGCATTTATTAACAATCTTGGTCTATCCATTTATTAACAATCTTTGTTTCAATATCTGCTGGCTCTCCTCAAGAAAATCACAAGCAAATGGCACATGGATATGTTTAACTGGTCTAATTAATAAATAGAATCATGATCATGATTCGTAAGGGGACTTAAATGGTGGCACTCCGATGGGTGTGCGATATGTTTTGTACCATTTTTTTGCCACATGCAACTGGTTTTTCCATGAAGCTTGCTGCTTTGCAAAGTAGTCTCTCCAGCACCAGAGAGAATTTAGAGTTATAAAAACAACCATGAACATCCAGAAATCTAGTGGGGTTTAGTCCCCATCAGGTCACTGGTTCAAATCTCATGGGGAGGGGTTGAGGGTGGGAGCCATTTGTGGGGGAATAAAACTGTCACATGGGGCGTCCAGGCTTGACCAAGTCTCGTACAATCCTGGTGACAGTATCCCACTCATGGGCAGATCATTCTTCCATCCAACATTGGGGCTGGCCCCAGCCTAGGCTCAGCCTAGCTTGAAAAAACTAAAACAAAAAAAATCTAGTTTTGCTATCTGATTACATACACAATCACAATCGATACATATAAGATAAGATAATTTTATTAATCTGCAACAAATGACCACAATAGCAGGTCAATGGGATGGCTATTGCATTACTAGCTCCATGGATCTGCTATCTAAATAGGACTCTGTAAAAAGTGCCACAAAACCCTTGTCATAAGTCTTGTCTTGATTTTAAGAAAAGATTATCCATTCTTTTGAAGTTCGCAATATGTGTCCGCCGCCATCAATTGATTTCTTTTTCCAATAACTCTTTCCTGTACAGGATAGCCCCCGACCAGAGAGGAAAACTGCATACTGCTGGAAACAAGAGATTGTGCATGTTGCTTGGGTAATTAAATGCTGACCCCACCAAAGCTTATACTATTAAGTTTTAACAAAGGCTGTTCAAGACAAGGATGGAATATCTAGTTGAATAACCTCTTCATGATTCAAGGAGAAAAGGCAATTCTAGCATTCGACATTAGTTTATTTCACCACTGATGCTAAATGGTCTCTTGGAAACTGAGGAGAATTAAAGCTACAGGGATGGATTTGATGGCTAAAAGCCCCAAAACAACAAGACTTATATATTTTCTAAATAGAAGCAAGTTTTAAAATGGTAACAGATGATCTTGGAGCTTAACAAAGATGGTTAAAACCACCATAGAGAAGCAGTTGAATCTCTATTATCAAAAAACATGATCAAGACATTAGAAAACTTTCTATTGACGATTTGTGAAACAATATCTGAAAAATTAAGTTTAAAGCAATAGCACGAGGGAATGACCTTTTGTGCATAGCCAACCCAGTCATAATCTACAGCCATAAAGGCTCAAACCTTCTACAACTCAATCAAAAACAATCCCAGCAAATACATAAACATCAGCGCTAGTGCCACAATACAGTTAGGACCAACTTTCACAGTTGGCAAACAAAAGATAATCATAGGTCCATCAACCAAAGACAGTAGAAGCCAAAATTCTTGGTGGCCTATGAATGAACCTATAGAGGATCTGAAATAAGTCCAATGTCTGCCAAATCCCACACCCTATGATCCACAGTGCATCTGATTACATACATATTCATCATTGATACATATAAAAGATAATTTTGTTAATGTCCAAAGAATGACCAAATAGTAGGTCAATGGGACTTAAAAGTACAACCAGTGCAAATACATAGTGGGAGTGCAAATAACAACTCCTATCACTAATCTTCAACAAGCAGCAAAGAAAATAGCTAAACAAAAGTAGCTAGAAATAGTAAATATAAAAAACACATGATGAACTTAATATGTTGACATCAAAACAAAATAAAAGAGACTACCTGTTACCGGCTAAGAAAGGAAAACTAGGGAGCTTCTCAAGGCATGTGAGTGCTAGACACAAAATGAGGTAAGGAAGAAGAAGAGAAGATCCCAGCAAGAGTCCTCAATCCCAAAGAAAGGGTCAATGCAAAACCTGTACTGAGGGGACTATGATGTGTGGTGATGTGATCCTAGGCGGAAAACAACAATCTGCCACAACTCTCCTAACACTTGGGGCCACCAAGAAGAATCTGGTGATTCAGCTCTGAGTACTTGAGACAGTGGAGGGGTGGACAACAAAACTTTGCTGTGAGCCCCCTCAAGACCTTGGAGGGAACCAGTTTGCTAGCTGCAACTGTAGAAGAAGTGTGGGGTCTCACCAGTCCAAGCACTGATGTTTCATGGCCCATGGGACTCTGCATGTCACTTACAGTCATCTACTATTGAGATCGGGGTGAATAAGGAAGAGATCAGCCTAACAGAGTTTGTCTTGGTCCCTATATCCTCTAACTCCTGCAACCTGGTAACTCCCTTAGGAAAAGAGCTAAAAACTTCTAACCCAGGTATCAAAAGAAAGTAGTGAGGGATCCTCCTAACTCTTTGTAAAGACAATGAAACATCCCCCTGATCTCAAAATATATTAAACAACAGATATAGCATTGAAGCTCTTCCATTAATAATGTACAACCAGCAAGGATGAAGAGATTAAGAAATCATGTATGCCTGAGTTGCAAGGTAAAATCATGTTCACTAGGTGACTACTGGAAGAGGAAATCTAATGATGTACAACCAGCAAGGATGAAGAGATTGAGAAATTATGTATGCCTGAGTTGCAAGGCAAAATCACGTTCCCTAGGTGACTACTGGAAGAGGAAATCTAAGAGAGAAGTTGACTATTGAAAGAGGAAATCTGATGTATGTACAAATATTTATACAAAATGTGCCAAGACTCTGTTACAGAAACAGTTGGCTTTCCATAAAAATCATGTTCTCTAGGTGATTATTGAAAGAGAACACCTAAGAGAGCCAGTGCAAATATTTACACAAATGTGGTAGGCCTTCAACAATAATCTTGGGCCATTGTTGGCTCAAACTTGGCATGCAAGCTCTGGATCTAGGTGCCCTCGACCTCTAGATGTAGGTGCACTGAGGTGGTCCATGCACAGTCGTTCATCTCTGCACTCAAATCACCAAAATCAACTGCCATTGTGTGACTTAAGTGAAATGCTTTTGCAAGGAAGGGCATATGGTAACTACAATTTCCATTTGAAAAGGATGGATAAAGGTGGCGACAGATGATTGGCATCTGTTCAAATCATGGAATGGGAGGACAGCTTGTTTCACTAGCAGACCACACTAAGTGGCTTCCAACACCACCATAAAAGGAGAGGTCGTATCAAGTGTGGTCAACCCTTTGTAATGGGCTCATGGTGCGTTGAAGGTTGAGTTGTAAGGTCTATTGTCACTGCCAGTAAAAAACTGCACGAAAAAGGGTTAAGGATTTGTAGATGAAAGAAGACAACACAGTGAAGGGTGTTCGCTTCACTGTTTGGTGTTGCAATAGGTGAGGACGTCAGTTCAAGTTTTCTGTTTCTCAAATGTACATGGCCATGGGGGTTGTGTTTTGCCTAGTAAACCTTGGTGATGGTTTGGTGGGGTTATGCTTTTGCTTGTAGATTCTCTTTTCGAGGGTGTTTCACTCCCCTGTTTCTTGTTCTGGTGACTTAGCCTTAGCTATCACATTTTCAGTCAACCTATGGTGCTCCTTTGCATGATACCCTGTGGTTTTGTAAACTGATAATGCTTGATTGTGAATCCATGTTTTTCCTAGCATGGACTAGGGATTTTTACAAGGGGAAGTTTTGTAGCAGTCCAATTCATAAGTTTCAAGCTCTAGCATCAGCTTTCCCATGACTCAGTGCCGTGACTGCAGCCCAATTTTATTGATATACTCCTATATCCGTCCATGTACCTTGCCGTTTAATAATAAAAATAAGATTCATGTTTCAAAAGGTACAACAAAAAGAGAGACAAGCATACATATATGCGTAACTGTTATCGTAAGAAGTTTAATGGTGTGCCAAAATGAGGCTTTTGGGGTATGAAATCTGACTGACAATTTCTCATTTAATTACCTATGTGATCAACCTGTATTGTTTTGGGCTAGTCACAAAGATCCATTGGAACTGCAAAGTTCAAAAAAAAATGACAATTTCTGTCTAGCAACCTTAAATGTACCACCAAAACCTATAAAGTGCAATATAGTATAAAACAACCCAACAAAAGAAGCCGAGCAAAATTTCCGGGAAATAATCAATTAATTTCCCCAAAGATAACCGGATCGATTTAACCCACAAATTTCAGAGGGAGCAAATAAAAAGTATGCATCCCATGGCAAAGAGTTAGTGTGCAGGACTACTCACTTTCAGTATCCAGCTCTACCACCTTCGTCTTGGCACCCAAGCTACTTAACAGCTGTTTGACCTGTGTACAATAGGGGCAGTATGTCTTGCTGCAGCAAGAACCAAAAAAAGAATACATATCACAATCCCTGCCAGAACGCCATTAAGTTAATGCACAATTAACTACAAAGAAAAGCGGAATTGGAGGAAACCTGAAAACCACGACAGAATTAGAGGAAACGATCTCCTTCGCTTTACCCATCGCCATTTCTATTATCTGTGGATTCTTGCTGGTTGATCCGCCCATAAAATTGCTGCACTGCCTTGCTCTCCCTGGCCTTAAAAAAGGAAAAAGTGTCCTAAGCCTAATAGGAAACTGGTACGGGCCTTTCAGCGGTCCTTTCCTGACCTTCCACCTGTCTACGTGGTGTGGTATAAGACGACTGAAATTAGGGGTAGTCTATTCATTCGACTTTTTGGCCTTCCCGGCGGTCGGAACCTTCACATCACCGGCAATCGGAGCCCATCTTTGTCATCTCTCGTCTCCGAGAGTTTGCCGTCCCCCGTTCGCCAGGGGTGCCCATATGTACAGATGATAAGCTGCCCACAGCCTATCATCGTCGATGCCCTCTTCAGACAATCATGGTGATTTTCCTTAAAAATAACTTAAAATGATGTTATTTTAAATAATTTTCATTTGATGTTTACTTGACATTTCATCTGACAGCTACTCTTACATTTGCACAACAAAACAATTTACAAAATTCTTAAAACCAGAGCTACTCTTACATTTGCACAATAAAAAAATTTACAAAATTCTTAAAACCTAAAAATAACCATGCATGAGAAAACAAACAATTCCAAAAATAGTCTATCGTGAAAAAAAATACAAAATTCTTAAAACCTAAAAATAACCATGCATGAGAAAAAAAACAATTCCAAAAATGGTCTATCATGGAAAAAAAAATTCAAAAAACTAGTAGCCTTTGCTAATAAGTGAAGACAGATAAAACACAATATATATATATATGTAAATCAAATATACTTTAAATAGTCTTTTTATTTTTAATTGGTTAGGAAATTTAAAAGATATTTTTTCACATATGCCAATAACATTTTTAACAAGGCTACTAGGTAGTATATACTTGCCGAATATAATAATGAAATTATTGTTTAAGGAGATAGGGAGAGAAGGAGTAGGCATGAAATGATTAGATGGCAGAAATATTTATTACAATAACATTGGGGGGAGTGAAGGCAGCAATAAGACTTCAAAGTCTTTGGCCAATAAGATCCCAATAAATGAGATTTGAAATTTAAAATAAATCATTATTTTTCAAAACTTCAGATAAAGAGGTGTATATCTTTTGGTCAACCATGAAATAATAGAAAGTCAAGCCTAACTCAAAGCTATACACCATGTCTATTGGTAGGTATAATAAATTAGTGCATTTTATAACACAAAAATACAACCAATTTATATAATGAATGGAGTGAATTAAACATAAACATTCACAAGCTCATAGTTTGTTGTGCATCTTTGAAATTCAAAAGATGCATGTAACATTATGAAATTTATGAAATTAAGTGATGGGCATAAAATTGGGTCACCTATCATATAAGAAAATTTTAAATATACAATCTACAAATGAAACCCTGGTTAAAAAGGGTTTTTCAACATAGCTTTACAATCTGGTGTTGCATATCAAGCCCCAGTTTAAATGGGTTTGTCAATCTGAAGCGACTATACCTCTACAACACATTAGACTTGGATTTTTAATACCTCTGCAACATATTAGACTTGGATTTTTAGATTTAGTGTTTGTATAAAAAATAAGAAATAAATGGATAGACATTAAGATAAATTTGTGATTATTAAATTACCAGCCACTTTCTAATCCGGTAGAAAACTTCCAAACAATTGATGCAAGCTATTTTGGATCCATGTGCAGTTGTCTTTGATCCTTTATCCCATGCAATGGATGCAAAGATCCATTTTCCTTTAAAACCTAAAACTTCGATCAACCATGCAACAATCTCAATCTACCCACATCACACTGAGCAATATCAATCTACCCACATCACACTGAGCAATAGACATTCATTAAAAAATATATATTTCAAAATCTTTGTATAAAAAAAATACAAGGGTTATTGTTAAAATAATTAAAAAGTATTTAGGCAAGTGTTTCTCATCATCTAGGAGTCTAAGGGGTAAGAAAGTGCCTAATGTGGACCTTAGTCATTTAATTTGTGAGAGACAAATTAAAAGGTGACTTTTCGACTTAGGGAAAGTGGGTAACTTAAGTGACTTTATTTCCACCATTGATCTCATCCAATCTCCACCGTTGGATTGAGAAACTCTTCACCTTCCTTCATGAGATCGATTAGGGTAGGAGGGTCCACCCATTCTTGGGTTGTTGAAACATTTTGAGAGAGATCTGAGAAAGGAGAAATCGAGAAAACTAGAGGACGAGCAAGTTTGTTGCTAATGGCAAGCATTGGCATGCAAATCGAGGAGGAAAGGTACAACACTCACACATGTCGTACAGTACGGATTTCCAGCAGACCATACAGCTTAGTATTAGCACAGAAATCTAGGAGAGGTACAGTCAGTTGTTACAGGCTGTACAGTACAGATTTTGACAATCCGTACAGTGGTTTTGATGCACATAAATTGAGGATAATATATGCTTTGTGGTGTATGTTGCTTTGTGGACATCTCATAGGCATTTACCTTACTTTGATTCCTCATGTGACAAGGAAGGTAAATGCCTATGAGATGTGGGAGTCCTTGACGAAGTTGTACCAGAGTACAAATGAAAATCGAAAAATGGTTTTGAGAGAAAAACTGAAGAGCATTAAAATGACCAAGGCTGGAAATGCGGTCACATATCTTACAAGGTTGACACAGGTGAGAGATGAACTTGGAGCTATGGGGGAGTCCATTGCTAACAATGAACTTGTGAGGACAACATTGAATGGAGTTTCCAAACAATGGGTTGTTTTTGTTGAGGGCATTGTGGCTAGGGAGAACCTTCCGAAGTGGGAACATCTCTGGGATGATTTTGTTCAGGAGGAAACCCGGAGAGGTTATGTGCATGGTAGTTCATCCACAGGTCATGATGAGGAGAATGTGGCTTTTGCTACCAACAGCAAGAAGAAATTCAAAAAGGGTCCTAAGGGAGGAAACAAATCGAAGGGTGAAGGCAAGAAGGACATGAGCAAAGTCAAGTGCTTTGCATGTCACAAGTTTGAGCACTATGCAGAACAGTGTCTGAACAAGAAAAAGAAGCAGACATCAGCTTCAGTAGCGGTGGAGGAGTTCTCCGCCAAGTTTGATAAGGAGTTTTCCTCGATAGTATGTCTTTCCACTAGGACCACTCATTCTAGTGTGTGGTATATTGACAATGGTGCCTCCCGACATATGACATGTGCTCGTGAGCACTTGACAGATCTTACTCAGATTGGTGATCTTGAGGTAGTGCTTGGAGATGACCGCATAGTCAAGGCGGTTGGTAGTGGGACAGTATCAGTTCAGAGGGAGTCTCTACCTCCCATATTGTTGAGAGAGGTCTTATATGTTCCTGGCTTGAAGAAGAACTTGGTTTCAATTTCTGCTATTGAGGAGAGGGATTATGAGGTGTTGTTTCGTGATGGAAATGTGCTCCTATTCCCCAAGGGGTCCAGTATAACTTCGGCCAAAGCGATTGGGACTCGGCATGAGAAGATGTACAAGCTCATGTTCCAGCCATCGAGTGCATTATGTCATTCTATCGGCATCAGTGATCTTTGTGAGCTGTGGCATAGGAGGATGGCCCATTTGCATCATGGGGCTATGAGGATATTGAGGGAGATTGTGTCTGGAGTTCCAGAGTTCAGTATAGAGCACCAGGAGTTGTGCAAGGGGTGTGCTTTGAGAAAGTACACCAAGACTGCTCTTCCAAGCAGCGACAGTAGAGCAACAAGTATACTTGATCTTATTCATTCTGATGTATGTGGCCCGATGTCTTCTGCATCTTTGACTAGTTGTTTATACTATGTCAAATTCATTGATGACTTCTCATGGAAGTCTTGGATTTTATTCATGAAGACCAAAGGACAAGTCTTCAATCAGTTCCAAGAATTCAAAGCTCTTGTGGAGAACCAGACTAGGAAGAAAATCAGAGTTATGAGGACAGATAATGGGGGTGAGTATACCTCCAAGGAGTTCATGGACTTTTGTGCAGGAGAGGGCATCATGAGAGAGTTGATTGTTCCTTACAACCCATAATAGAATGGGGTTGTTGAGAGGAAGAACATGACGATAGTTGGGGTTGCGAGAGCCATGTTACATGGTCAGGGGTTGTCACTTTTTATTTGGGTTGAGGCATGCTACACTGTAGTTTATCTGCAGAACATGAGTCCACACAGAGCAGTGGGGAGTATGACTCTTGAGGAAACTTTCTTTGGGAATAAACCTCAGGTGGGGCACTTTAGGATTTTTGGGTGCCTTACATATTCACATGTCCCTTTTGAGAAGAGGACAAAGCTAGAACCCACAACAGAGAAGGGGGTCTTTGTTGGTTATAGCGAGACTTCAAAGGCTTTTCGCATATACATCCCTTCCTTGAGGAAGACAATTTTGAGAAGGAATGTGAGATTTGGGGATGATGGAGCCTTTAGGAAGTCACAAGGGACATAGAGGGGTGAGCAATCATCACCTCAGATTCAGGTGAGTCCACATCAAACTTCAGTGACACAGAGTTCGAGACCACCAGTTTCGGTGACGACTGGTCCACAAGTTATAGGGCCACAGATGTCAGGATCACAGGTTACTGGTCCACAGGTTTCAGGATCGAGTTCTCCAGATTCTACTTCAGGGTCACAGTCTTCAGGTGATGGTATTGAGCAGGGAGAGTCCCCTCCACGGGACACTACTTCAAAGAGGAGGAAGCCCAAGTGGCTTCAGGATACTTTGAGGGAGGCACAGGGTTCAGTGGGGAATCCCAGGCAAGTTGTGAGGGAGAGTAAACCTCCCGAGAGATTTTGCAGCTACATTACGATGGTGAGAAGCATCAGAGAGTCTGAGCCTTCCACTTTTGAAAAGGTTTCTAGTAGACAAGTTTGGAGAGATGCTACGATGGAAGAGTACAATTCCATCTTGAAGAATGATGTTTGGGAGATTGTTCATAGACTTGAGGGGAATTCAGTGGTGACTTCTATGTGGCTTTATAAACTCAAGTATGCTGCAAATGGCAGCATTGAGAAGTACAAAGATTGCTTTGTGGCTCAGAGTTTCTCACAGATTAAGGGAGTTGATTATGATGAGACCTTCGCTCTAGTTGCTAGATATACCTCGATCAGGTCAGTGATCTCTATTGCAGCAGAGATGGGTTGGAAGATCCACCATATGGATGTGAAGACCGCATTTCTGAATGGTCTCATACAAGAGGAGGTGTATATTGAGCAGCCATTGGGCTTTGAGGTGCATGGGAGAGATTATCATGTGTGCAGATTGAATAAGGCATTGTGTGGGCTGAAATAAGCTCCCAGAGCTTGTTATTCAAGGATTGATGCCTACTTGCAGTAGTTGGGCTTTGAGAAGAGTGAGGCAAATCCCAACCTATACTTCATTGTGGTTGGAGAGGATCCTCTCATACTCTTGTTATATGTTGATGATACTTTCATTACAAGGGCAAAGAGACTCATCACTAGTTGCAAGGAGAGCCTTGATTTAGAGTTTTAGATGACTGATATTGGATTGATGCATTACATTTGGGGATTGGAGGTTTGGCAGGAGCCTTGACACATCTTCCTGGGACAGGGGAAGTATGTTTGTGACATTCTGAGGAGATTCCAGATGGAGGATTGTAGACCCATGACCACTCCCATGATTACTAATTGGAAGAAGCTTCATGCTTCTAAGTCACAGATGGTTGATTCCACTTTATATCATCAGTTGATCGGTTCATTGATGTATTTGGTCAATACCAGGCCAGATATTTGTTTTTTTGTCAACACTCTTAGTCAGTTCATGGTGGAGCCTATGAGAGTGCATTGGGTGGCAGCAAAACATGTGCTCAGGTATCTTTGTGGTACAGAGGATTATGGTCTAGACTATCTGAGAGGGGATGGAGTTCGATTGGTGGGCTATACAGATTCAGATTGGGCAGGATGTGTCAGTGACCAGAAGAGTACTTATGGATGTTGTTTCAGATTGGGCTCAGCAGTGGTGTCTTGGTTCAGCTGGAAGCAAAATTCAGTGGCTTTGAGTTATGCAGAAGCTGAGTATATGGTTGTCAGTCAGGCCAGATGTGAGGCTCTTTGGATTCGCAAGGTGATGGTGGGATTGTTTGGTGTGCAATTGAGGCCTACTATGATTTACTCTGACAATCATAGTTGTATTAAACTCTCTGAGAATCCAGTTTTTCACAACAGGTCTAAGCACATTGAGATTCGGTATCACTTCATCCGGTATTATGTTCAGAGAGGAGCAATTGAGCTACAGTACATATCTATAGATGAACAGGTTGCAGATATACTCACCAAAGCCTTGGGCAAAGGCAAGTTTGTATTATTCAGGGACAAGCTTGGAGTGGTGAGTAACACTTTCCTCGGTAAGAGGGAGTGTTAAAATAATAAAAAAGTACCTAGGCAAGTGTGACTCATCACCTAGGTGCCTAAAAGGTGAGAAAGTGCCTAATGTGGACTCTAGTCATTTAATTTGTGAGAGACAAATTAGAAGGTGACTTTTTGGACTTAAGGAAAGTGGGTAACTTAAGTGACTTTATCTCCACCGTTGATCTCATCCAATCTCCATCATTGGATTGAGAAACTCTTCACCTTCCCTCATGTTGTTGATTAGGGTAGGAGGGCACACCCATTCTTAGGTTGTTGAAACATTTTGAGAGAGAGTTGAGAAAGGAGAAGTTGAGAAGACTAAAGGAGGAGCAAGTTTGTTGTTAAGGGCAAGCATTCCAAGGCAATCATTGGCATGCAAATCGAGGAGGAAAGGTACAACACTCACACAAGCCATACGATACGGATTTCCAACAGACCGTACAACTTATTATTGGCACACAAATCGAGGAGAGGCACATCCAGTTGTTATAGGCCGTATCGTACAGATTTTGATAGTCCGTATAGTCTTTTTGCTAAACAGAAATCGAGGATAATTTGTGTGAATTTTCTAGGTTGTTAGCATGGTTTTCAAGGTGGTCATACAAGAATTTATTGCCCAGAATTTTGCTACAACACTTGGCACGAATTTTGAGGCATCCATACAGCAAGAAAGAGGCACAAAATCGAGGAATAGACCTGTACTTCTGTGCAGGAAATTCTAGCATGAATTTTGAGGAGTTCGACTCAGATTTAATGTGAAAGCTTGGCATGGTTTTCGAGATAAGTTTGTCATTGAATTTTTGAAATTATTGACTGTTGTAAAAGGAATTTCCTCAAACCTCTGAAATAATAAAAACTCCCTCTCTCACTGGTTTTCCCCTTCTGGGTTTTTCCAGGGTCGATGTTAGACCAAAAATCTTCATGTAAATTTTCTGAATATTGTGTTGCTGATATGTTTTTATTTATGCATTAAAGATTGTTCATAATCCTCATGTTTCAGTTTTGAAAAGTTGTTTATATGTTGAATTTTTTTGGTTGTCATAAAACTGGGTTTGGGCATTAAACATTGATTTAAAATCAGCGAGACTTGAAACTGGGTGGGCTCTGAAATTTTACAATTATTTTTCTCCAAACTTTTATGAGAACCCAAAGTATAAAGGAAGTATATCATAATATAAGAATCCACCATTATCAAAGCATAATACATACTCTCCACACAGGTTTACCAGGCAAGCACCCGATGTGATAGATCCCCGAGGAATAGATCCTTGTCTCTGTCCACGCTATTCTACAGTGTCTAGTTTAAGATGGAGTTCGTGACCCATTTGAAAAACGCTACGGTCGTGGGATCCGAAACGTCCTGAGAGTGGGAACATACAAAATATACCTCACAAATGCAAGAATGTGGTGTCTGGTTTAAGATGGAGTTCATGAACGATTTGACAAACACTACAGCCATGTAGAAAACCACGTTGGGATGTGAAACGCCTTGGGAGTGGGAACACACGAAAATTTATGAAAATTACCTCGCAATGCAAGAAAAATGCCCCCACTATCATATTGGAGAAATGCATAGTGACTATAAAGAATCAAATGCAGTAAAAGAATTCACTGGAACTTAAAAACCCCACATGCAGTAAATAATCGAAAATTGACACATCATTGTCATTGTAATGGAATTGCCTGGCCATTGAACTGGATGTAGTAAAAACCCTACCCATAGTTAGAAATCCAGGCGCAGTAAGTACTGTTATAGGCATTAGCATATATATGTAAATTATCAGTATTATTATGTTAATCACACTAATGACCTCCAATAACGACTAACATTTATGTTTTAACATGTAAGAAAGTTAACCCATAAAATCTTAGCTTTTAAGTTTTGGTGACCACTAAGAATATTCTAGGCATACTAAATCATGTCCATAAAAAGTATGTATGTGATTAAAATATCATTAAATCTAGCTCTTTTCAATATGTATACGCATTTGACATAAAAAAAAAAACAAATTCATTTTTTATTAAATATCTACATCGTTTATATTGTTGAACAAAAGCGACTAGAGTGAATGAGTGGAGGCAAAAGGTATGAACCTACATTGGCTCTGTAGGACAGATATCCAATAGTGAAGGTATGAACCAACACTGGCTCTGTGAGACAGATTTCCAATAGTATAGTCGCTCACTGTGCTCCCTAGTGGGATGGAATTTGTCTTAATCATCTTATTTGCACTGTTAGTTCAACAACAGATGGGAATAGTGGCACCACAAAGGGCATCGACCTCAATGCGCCAGGAGTAATGTTTTCAAGTTTGAGGTTGGGCATTGCCATGATGGCCTTTGTGTTTGATGCGGGTTAGTAAATTGTAGTGGTGTGAGAGGATACCTTTGCTTTGGGTCAAGAAAGAGTCGTTTTAATAATGGTAAATTGATAAAATCGATAAAGAATAGATTATCTCATTTGGCATGTCATTATAGAAATAGGAGTGGTTATTCAAGTAGCCACACTTACTGAAGATAAAGAATAGATGATCTCATTTGGCATGTCATTATATAAATATGAGCGGTTATTCAAGTAGCCACACGTAATGAAATAGATTCAATGTTTTTTCGGCATTCATTCATATGAATTTCTCGTCCTTTGAATTCTATTTTTTCTTCGAATGTTGTTCATTTGTTTATTATTGTCAGGTTCTTTCAAGCCTCAAACTAGGACTATACTAGAAGGCTCTTTGTTTTCTCAGAGACAATCCATGTTTTTAAAGGAAAAGGTTGTTCGACCATAAAAATTTAATGTTTTCTTAGAGGTGATCCCTATTTCTTTTACAGGGAGAGGTTGTTTTGTTGCAGATTGGCTTTTGAAAAGTAGATGTACCTTGTGTTAGCACTAGAAGTCACCTCTAGATTGCGTTGGAGGTAAGCCTAGTACCCATCAAAGTTTTATGTCACAGGTTGGTTTTAAAGAGGTCAAATGGGCGCAGACTCAAGATGATATCATTTTAACTCAGAAAACTGGACTGGTATGCACCTGTAGTGAGGTCTTGATTAACTTCAGTCAGTAATTTGGAGTAAGGGTGAATAGGAGGAAGATTTAGTGAGAAAGGTGTAGAGGTCTGCTATGAACATCAGATTTTCTAGCAGCCTAAGGAGGAAAAACTTAAACAAAAGGTCCTCTTGGATTCAAATTTCAAGGAAGCTGAAAGAAATCATAATAGTACTATAATCAAACATTTATCATAATACAGTTACAACAATCCATGTGAATCAATCAAACATGAACTCTCTCAGTATCAGAGTCAAATAAGATGGACTAAGAAAGTTGACCTAGATTAACCAAGCTGTCTCAAAAACAAATACATAACCAAAGAACCCATTGTTCTCAATCAAAATATTACAATAGCAGGGAGCCTAGCTCAACCATTCGACCATAACAAAATATCAAAACTCTCTATAAATACCTAGCAATGCTGCAACCACCAAGAGTGTGATCAGACCCTCGCATTCAAAGTTTCCAGTCGACATCTGCTCTATCAGATTGTGCAGGCCTGTTCATATCATATGCGAGCCAGGTGCAGTTATGTGCTTTACAGAAAAATATGTCCATAAGGAAGCTTTGGATGGACAGTCCGCCTTCACGACTGCTCTCTACATGTTTTCCATTTATGGGGTGAGATGAGGTCTCAACTGCCACCCCCATCTTCAATAACTACCTTCATCGGGATCAGGATGAGGCCTGACAGCCATGAATGTTCCAGGCGGTGCCCACGACTTCTTCGAGTCAATCCCGGCGCCTCGAGGCTCTGCAGATCTTCTTCCATGACCAATACAACTGTTGCAGGTGGCAGGCTGATAGTGTATGTGCTTTAAACAATTCTGTAGCGCCATAGCACTACAGAATGTTTGTGTGATGATGTGGTGAGAGAAAAATGCATTGAGGCGAGGTGATGTGGAGCGACAGTGGGTTTTTAGCCTATGTTCTTTCATTTTTTCACCAATGGGTCCAAAACACACCCTTTGACTGGATTTTGAGGGTGCTTGAATTGTTCAAACCTCAACATTTTCATTCTTCCTGTGGAAATCATAGGCATAATGCCACATGATTTACACCATAATTCTCCTGAGGGTAAATCTCAATCACTACTTGATTCCTATGAAGCAGGTGGCAAATTCATGTGCTAACACCTTGGACTCAAATAAAGTGTTTACCTTCTTGCTTGTTATTTTAGGAGAATGAAGGTGAATCAATACAACAGTTACATGTAGGTTCGGCTTCAATAAGGTGAATTAGATGCTGAAATTTAAGATTAAACTAGTTTTTATGATATGTTTCATGTACGGATCACGTGAATGAAAATGTTTGAACTTATGGCTATCTTTTTTATTTTCACCAACAACATCTTTTCTCTAGTAGAAAACCTCAAACATTGCAGCAAAAAAACCCAAATGTTGTAAAAAAAACATTTGGCAAAATCTAGGGTAGTTGAAAAATCGTGGTTGATTCTATAGATTCAATCACAATTACTGGCAATGATGGTAGTCCCTACTGAAATGTCGCTATGAGATCTAAGACACTATTTGTTGCTTCTCATAATTCTTATCTACTAAAATTATTGATCTTCCCTACTAACTAGTAGATCTTCTTCTTCTCTAGGGAACTATCAACAATATAATCTTAAAAAGACTGTAAATATTAACTATGCTCTAAATATAATAATAAAAACAACCAATTATTAACCATTAAAATTTATAAATATTATGATGCTCTTAGATTATAAATATAAAGGTACTCTGAATATAAATATAAAAATTATAAAGGTACTTTTAATATAAATATAAAAATTATAAAGATATCTCTAAATATAAAAACAAGTGGAATCAGCGAAACTACTTAGTACCTACCTCTTATGAAAAGTTTGAAAAACATAAAACAAGATTAGTTTACAAATGAAGTAGATCTTCTTCTTCTCTGGTGAACTATCAACAACATAATCTTAAAAGATTGTAAATATTAACTATGCTCTAAATATAATAATAAAAACCATTCAATTATTAACCATTAAAATTTATAAATATTATGATGCTCTAAAAAGATTATAAATGTAAAGTTACATTGAATATAAATATCAAATCTATGTCTTGAAGGGAGTTAGGCATCGCTAATTGGCATTTCATATCTTTGGGTTCTCTCAACTCACCATGGGAGTAGTTGTTTCACACATTTTAAGGAATCACACGGGTGGGATTTCTCGTGAGATTCACGCATATGTTGTTCAGATAGGCTGTGCAACCCTTCAAAAGTTTCAACAACGAGGTGGGAGAAAGAGGAAATATTGGAACTTATTCTCTTATAAAACCCGAGCAGTGGTCCCTTCTCTGGCTGTCCTCCTGGTTGGTGAAAAGTCAGTAGGAAGGCCTTAACGTTCAAAGTAAGCAACTTACACTGTTGTATATAGGTTTGGATCAACGACTCGCTTGGGATCTCGATCACGAAGGTCTGAATCTTAAGCTCGATCTGTAACATCATAATCTGGATCAGAACCAACTGAATCACCAACTGTTGAACCATATAATTCTTTTAGATACCCTTTAGGGAGGTCACCTAATTCATGTGTTGGAGGGAGGACGAGAAGCCCAAAATGAGATACTAACCAAGGATTCTAGTGGGCATTTCTTCCCACCATTTTCTTATTTGGAATAGGATTGCGGGAGTCATATATTCCCACCATCGAGGATATAAAAATTATAAAGGTACTCTGAATATAATAACAAATGGAATCAGTAGCACAGCTACTTAGTACCTACCTCTTATGAAAAGTCTGAAAAAAATAAAACAAGATTAGTTTACAAATGAATTACAACACACAATAAAAGCTATTTGCTCTAAAAATAAAAACAATTATTTTTAAAAAAGAACACATTTGCAAGGAAATGATGCATAACTCAAGATCATAGTGATTTGAGACCTCGACTAATTAATATTGTTATTGTTTGAGTAGGCTTAATAGTGACTTGATAGACGCCCAAAGGGGCTGGATCAAATGGTGGAAAGTGATGAGTTTTTCAGCGTTGGGTAAGGTTTAATTCTCGTGAGGGCTTTACTTGGAGCCATGGGGGCACCTTGAGGTAGTGGTCGAATGTGTGGTTGCACCCAGAGATACTATATTAAATAGTATCATGACCCGTGCACACATAAGTGGATCAAATCCCACCCCCATGTCCTTCAAATTTAAGCCCAAAGGAGTTGGATCCAATGGTGGAAAGCGAGGAGTTTTTCAACGTTGGGCAAGGTTCAATTCCCATGAGGGTTTTACCTGGAGCCATGGGGGCACCTTGAGGTAGTGGTCGAAGGTGTGGTTGCACCAGAGATACTATTTTAAATGGTATCGTGACCTGTGCACACATAAGTGGATCAAAGCCCACCCCCATGTCCTTCAAATTTTTAAGTACCCGAGGTGTAGGACAATCAGTGACGGAGTGTGCTGCGTGATGTTAAGTCACCGGTTCGAAACCTGCGGGGACAAAAAATCCAGCCATGTTAAGGGTTGGTGTGGCTTAAGTTGGGTGCGATCCTCGGGTGATTTTGACGGCTTATATGCCCCTGAGTCGAGGTTTCTCAAGCCACATGCTAGTCCTACAGGTCACGGACAAACTAGCAAACAAAAAAAAAATAGTGACTCGATAGACTTAATTCCAACTTCTCCCAATTAAATCTAAAGAAAATTGAAGTAAGTCGACCAGAGTTACTTACCACAATTTATAATAAATAGAAGTTGAAGGAACATTACTAGGGACTTTACAATCCAAGTAATGCAATGGAAGTGACTATTTATTGTCAAAATGAGAAACCATGAAGTTCTCAAGGCAAATTCTGTGTTAGGTAGGCCACGCCAAAAGATTATGACGACCTACCTCTAAATGCAGGCACGATTCCCTTGAGAACATAAATTGAGACTCTTGTTTTCTAGACTATTATGAATGTACATGACAAATAGCTACACTTAATGTTTTTAATGACTATTCGTTTTTACATTATATTATTAAGCATGAATGATAATTTTGTACTATAATTTAGGGAAATTTTAGTCTTAAGACTCTAGAATACTTACCAAGGTTGTGGATGCTTCTTATCCCTTTTCTCTAAAATTTCTTGTATGCACACATTTTGATTATCTTAAAAGTTATCATGAAAACCTCATGTGCCTTATTCACATTTGAGTTGGAAGTCTATGAGAACATGCATACATACAATATGAGCTTATGAAAGTCAACAGGGTTCAACTCAGGTGGTTGGGAGCCCCATGGGATAGCACAATTGGTGAGACGTGCGCACACTCTTTTGGTATGGGGAGAGGTCACGAGTTCAAGCCTTGTGTCCATGGGGTTGCGGTTTAGCACCCTTACCATCCACAAACGTGGGGAATTATTGGTGAGTTTCCCGATCCTATTGTCCTGGTGAAAAATAAAATAATGTTTTCTCTGTGTGAAGGTTGTAACAGTCAATGTGACCCAATCAACCTCGATGACATGTGGGACAAAATTGGCTCTACCAAGCACAACACTCCTGAGCCACCTCTCTCCCATCTAGATTAACAACCTCCACACCCTGTGGGATTTGAGGACAATGGCTCTTCCAGACCGACCACCTTTCACGTAGTCCTCCCTCTGTTTTTTACCCGACACAGTCATCCATCTAGCTCATTCTTCTCCTTAGCTCCTTTCTCTCCTTTGGACTGACTACTCTGACCATCCACTTACACCATTAACTATTTCACCTTGCCATACACTGTAACACAACCGACGGGGAACTATTTTTCCTCGAGATTCACATTGATGGAGAGGGATGTCAACACACTAATGGGTGCAGTTGACGAGGCCCTCTAAAACAATGCGAGATTCTTCACCTCGATGGATGAGCTTGCTCGACATGTGCTTACCTACTCTCATAAACATGGGACCTCACATCAACATTGCTCCTCCACCTATCTCTTGACTCCCTCACTGGCCCCACCCTCCTACCCTCTTCACCTCCCGAAACCTTCTCAGACTGAACACTTCACTTACACATCCTCCACGGTTTTCCTGCCCTGCCTGTCACCCTTCTCGACTCTTACACAGACATCCTCAAAAGACATCTACCCTCCTATACTCCCTGGCCCTTTATTGACTGACCCACCTGTTACTTCCACCCATCGTGGGGAAAAAACTACCTTGGCTTAGTTGAGACCTGTAGGTTTGCTCAGGCATAAACGCTCGACTAGTGCCACTTCTAGCGGGAACAAAAATTTTTAACTTAGACCTTGGTGTTCGAAGAAAACAAAGAGGACAATGGTCCTCGAAAATGATATTGGTCTAGAAGACTCAGTCTCCTTAAACCTCTATGCTCTAGTGGGCAGAATCTCTTACAAATATCTTTGTCGATCTGACCTAGCAGAGTGGGTGCAAACAACCTAGCAGCCATTGCTAGGCTATGTTCCAGAGATCTCCCACCTAACACGAGGTTGGCTATGTTTCCGGTTTAAAACATCGGAGGACTCCACATCCATACTAGAGCGACTCTGGACCTTGGACAACGGTAGTCTTATGATAAAACAATGGCGGATAAGCTCTGACCCTTCACATGACTACTTTTTCTGAGGCACTTCTGGGTTCTCCTCCCTAGGTTACCGTTACACCTCTGAAACATGAAATCTCTTGAGGCGATTGATAACACACTTGGTCGCTTCATCTGTGTACACCCACTGTCACTCACGGGCTCGGAAAAAAAGGTGGCAAGAGTCATGGTGAAGATAGATATACACGATGGATTGTTCGAAAACATCGACATTGACTGAAGAGGTCAACTATTTCGACAGAGCCTAGACTATCTTGGCATCCCCTTCAAGTGTACACTCTACAGACAAACATGCCACCTCAGAAATGTTTGCTCGGGTCACATGGACGAGGAACGGTCTAAGGAAACAATGCTCAACCTCTCCACCCGGTTGGACTCCCCAGAAGTAAACACTCAACCTTCCTTTCCATATCTTCGAGAGTTTGGACAACCAACCGCCTCGGACTCGGTCACTGGTAAGCTCCAGTCCATTTTCCCTACACTTTTCTTCTCACTTACATCATGGGAAAAATACCTATTGGACATTGCCTCAACTTGGGTATTGGGTGATACCTCTCCTCGGCTCGATACCACTTAGACTGAACCTCTTTCGGGTGCTCCCTCCACACATACCTCCACCTGCTTGCCTGACGGGAATCCGACCCACCCGGTGACCACTTCTCCCTTCACTCCTACTACACACTGCACTTAGCCGAACCCATCTCCAACCGCTCAAACCACACCTAAACTCACATACTCGATCATCGGGGAACAACCCTTTTCCATGCAATCTACTGCTCCTCTTACTACTACCCAACCTT
Source organism: Picea mariana (assembly GCA_032191745.1). Taxonomy (NCBI): domain Eukaryota; kingdom Viridiplantae; phylum Streptophyta; class Pinopsida; order Pinales; family Pinaceae; genus Picea; species Picea mariana. Next base: position 105,064 of record JASDQU010242882.1, read on the forward strand.
GGGCTTCCACCTTACGGGATTCTCCCCTTGTCATATATCCCTCTTCACACTTGGAGACAATGAGCCTCAACACTATGCCTCTTGAACATGAGATGAATCACTTTCTGTTGGGCACTAGTGAAACATAGCTAGGAGATAATACACTTGGCGATGTGTTGGATTCGCTCCTTTCATCCTATAAAGAAGTTCTCACTCCATTCCCCTTACCCACTTATCTGGGGAAGACGGTCCACAAGCCACCTTTCAAGGAAGGGATCTCAGGACACAGGGTAAATCCAAGATTGGACTAGGGAAAAGTACACACCTGGTCAAGAGGGATTGGCTATGAACACTCCCTGATCAAAACAAGAAGTGCTCATCGCAAAGAGGGGCCTTTGTTAACTATTTCCATAGATTCCATATCACAACACACTGATATTGGGGATCTTAGAGGCATAAAATCCCTAGCGAGAGTCAAGTAATGATCTTTCTCTCCCTCAATATCAGAGGGGTTGGGGGGCCCTTAAATCATCCGCCTTTAGAAGAATACTCTCTCGGACATCCCCAAACATTATCTTCCTTGAAGAAACCTTGGTTGATGGACAGAAAGCCAGATTATTTCTGAACAAGTTTTGACCAGACTAACACACTTGTTCTATAAACTCCCCGGGTACTTCTGGGGGTTTAGCTGCCTCTTGGGACCCTACAAAATTTGACTTAAATCCCTTTCTGAGATGTGGCAGTATCCTACTAACTGGTTCATGCTGGTGGAACAACCATCAGATCAATTTTCTCAACACCTATTGTCCTTGCTTAAACAAGAAAACTTTCTGGGATAAAGTGGAGTTTTGCGGCTTGCTTGACCTCACAAATTTAATCATTGCAGGTGACTTGAATTTTACCACAAGCTTGGGCAAAGTTTGGGGATCCTCCTCCACTCAGGACCCCTTGGCTGATTATTTTAACTCACTTTTCCTAGTGCACAATATGGTTGAATTCCCACCGGATGTCTTGGCACCAACTTGGTGCAATGGAAGAGCGTGAATGGAGTCCATCACAAAGCGGCTCGATCACTTCATTATTTCCGAAAGTCTTGTAATCGCTGATGGTAGGATCATATCCTAGGTGGACTCACCTTATCTATCAGACCACGCCCCAATCCTGCTGCAATTCAGCTCACTTGCTATGCGGATTTCCTATCCTTTCAAATTGAACTCTAGTTGGCTTTTCGAGGATGAATTCATTGCTATTGTAAATACCATTTGGAAAGACCCCATTTTCCAGAGAGAAACATGCATACAACAACACTTCGTTTGGAAATTGAATCTATTAAAATCCCACATAAAAAGATGGGCCACCCTCCACAGAAGACACATGCTACACAGATTACAAGTGCTGGAGTTAAACCTCAAAGATCTACATCAAGTCGATTTACATGATGGGCACGTTGGGGACAGGTATCAACAAATAAAACTATTTGAATTTGAGAGGAACAAGATATTGCTCGTAGATGAAGCTCTTTGGAGGCAACGGAGTAGAGTAAATTGGATAAAGTGTGGAGATCTCAACAACAAATTTTTCCACCGATATGAAAGCTCATCTAGAAACAAAAAACATATTTGGGATATCATTGATGATGCAAGTACAAACCACAGTGGACAACAAGCAATTGAGGAAGCAACAACCATATTTTTTAAATCCTTCTACGAGGCAAAGCCACAAGATAATCTTCAAGACCATGTTACTATGGCTTGAATCTTCCCTCGCTTGATCATAGTAGAGGACTCCGGAACCATGGATAGTCCCTGTACATTACAGGAGGTTTTGGCAGCATTCAAATCCTTCTCAAAGGACAAAAGCCCGGGCCCCGACGGCTGGATCGTAGAGTTCTACCTGCATTTCTTCGATTTGGTGGGGACTAAACTTCTGGAGCTAGTGGAAGACTCCAGACTCCATGGTAAGGTTTTTGGGGCACTAAACTCAACATTCTTGACTCTTATCCCGAAAGCAAATCTCCCGATTACTTTCGGCGACTACAGACCGATTGCACTCTACAATCTTTGCTACAAGCTTATTTCAAAAATCATCGCCAACAGAATCAAACCCATCCTCTCGCGATCACTGTCGGGTGAACAGTTAGGTTTTTTAAAGGGCTGACAAATCCTTGATGTTATTGGCACCACGCAAGGATGTTTGCACAACATCAACCACAAAAACTCTTGTGCTCTCATCCTCAAGCTAGATCTTAAAAAAGCATTCGACTGCATAGACTCAGACTTTCTCAGACTAATTTTAATACAGACAGAATACAACCAAACCACTTTAAATTGGATTATGAGCTGCATCACAAGTGCAAAATTTAATGTACTTGTAAACGACGAACTATCCTCCTTCTTCCACAGTGGTAGAGGACTGTGACAGGGTTGTCCACTTTCACCACTCTTATTCATCATGGTCATGGAAGGTTTAAGCCTTCTCCTCAAAAAAAGCCACACAGAAGGTAGGATTATAGGGATCAAGGTCTCAAGGTTAGTAAAAATCCTACACCTCCTCTTTGTCGACAACGTTCTCATAATGACTAATGATAGTCAACATGAATGGAGGGAAATCTATGGACTCTTGAAGATATTTTGTTGTGCAACAGGCCTACAAATCAACTGGTCGAAATCGATGTTCCATTACGCCAACATACAAGATCAAACCTTGGAACAACTGAAAGACATATTTCCTTATACCTTCGTCCACCTTTCACAAGGCTTCAAATACCTTGGCTATTACATTAAAGTAGAACATTATAAGGCTTCAGATTGGGACTGGCTCGTTTATAAGGTGGAAAAAAAATTAGGACACTGGTGCAACAGATGGCTCTCCTTAGGAGAACGCTATACTCTCATCAACGCTGCCCTAGAAGGCTAGGCGATATATTGGATGACACTTGTATCTATACCTACATCGGTTCTGGAAGAGTTAAGAAAACTTACATACAACTTCCTCTGGTCGGGCAACAAGGAGCACCACAAGCTACACCTCTCCAACTGGGAAACACTGGAAAAACCAAAAATCAAGGGTGGATGGGGGATTATAAATATATTCCAATTCAACAAAGCTCTGGCTGCCAACTCCCTCTGGTGTGTATTGAATACAAATGGCATTTGGAGCTTTGTCATAAAGGACAAATATTTTCCTTACACCTCCATCACTACATGGATTCGAACTGAAACCCCTCCCACAAGGGTCGTGTCTCAGATCCAGAGGAACTTAGCGAAATCGGCACACTGGATCACTAATTGGCTTTGCTGGAAGTTGGGCTCTGGCCATTCTATCATAATTGGCAGGGACTGCATAATTGGACTCAGTCAAGCCTCTTATCTGTCACTGCATTTAATTTCTCTATTAAACTAAAAAAACACTAGTTATCTATTCCAAGTCAGGTTTTATATTGAACTCGGGACCTTGACTATTGGCTAGAAATCCAATCATGATCTGGAACTACCAACAGATTTGGCTGTGGAGTGGGATAATTATTGCTTGGAGCTCACTCATGCGGGCATATTTTCTCATGATGTGGAGGATCAATTCTTGTGGGCTGGATGAAACAGTTCGGGTCACATCTCCGTAAAAAAATTGTATTATGCCATCACAAACACATTCTGGCAAAACAACATTTTCGGATGGCGAAAGCACCTTTGGAACTGGAAAATATCACAAAAGATAAAGCTCTTCACCTGGTTAACTATTGAAAACAAAATCCCCACCTAGGATAGCCTCCAAAGAAAAGGATGGGATGGCCCCAACATCTGTCAACTTTGCTACAGGGATGAAGAAACAATTCAACACCTCTTTACACAGTGCCACTTCACTCGCCATGTTTGGGACATGATTGCTCTGGACCAACACATAAGCATTGTCTGGAATGGGACATCCATTTCTGCCTGCTTTGACCATTAGACATCCAGTGAGTGCAACTACAAACTACTTCCTCCACTGGTCAATTGGTTTATCTAACTGGCCAAAAACAATAAATTTTTCGACAATAAGCCACCCTCTGTTAGCACTGTTGCTTATAAATCACTTGGCTTGTACCAAAACTGGAAATACATACACCCAATCATCTTGGTAAAAAAGACTATAGTTAGTCCACTTATCTTAGAGGATACACCTACGGGGTGGTTCGATGGTGCAACACAACACAACATAACTTTGAGTGGCGTAGGTGGACTGATAAGAATTAATAAAGATTCTATTTACAACTGGACTTTATGTTGTGGCCCGGGCACCAACACAAGGGCAGAGCTATTGGGTGCCTGGGTTACTCTTCACTTGGACTCCAAACTAAACATTGAACACCTCTAATTGATCGGGGACTCTAGAGTAATCATTGATTGGTTGAGTCACAAGGGTAAGCTACAAACTATCACACTCTTGTCCTGGAAGGACAAAATCAGATTACTTCAATGCCACTTCAAGAAGCTCATCTTCACTCATACCTTCCGAGAGCACAAGAAGGAAGCAGACCTGCTATCCAAAGCAACATTACAGAATAAAGCACACTTGATCACATACAACCAATCACTGGATGGCCATGATGGCCCCACACATACTATCAAATTTTTTTAGGACTGGATGCTCTAGTTTTTGTCGGCAGATTCAATATATTATCCAATTTTCTGGACCATTTGTAACAACAACTCTTGGTGTTTTCTACCTTTGCTTTCTTTTATTTTGACTTGTAGTAATCTGTAATATCTTTCTCTCAGCTCTACCCTTTCTCCTTCTAATTGGCTGGAAGGCCAATTGTAGGCGAAAGATATTCTCGCCAGTCGTTTCAATTCGATGATGTAACCTGTTGTGAGAACACATTATATTATAAATATAATTGAGTAATTTTTCTTGCTGGAAAAAACTCAGGTGGTTAGGAGGAATGATTGTTATCCTCCCCAACCAAGTCCGCAAGTAACATGTTGAGTTCTTGTTAAGTGCCCTGAAGATTCTAGGGAGTTTAAATATTTTCATATTTATATATCATATATATATATTTTTATATATTTAGAATTAAAAAAGACTTCTGACTTTAACATTTAGAATTAGTGTATTCCTCATATATTAAAACTTCTATACATTTTAGAAAAAAAAAAATCATTTGCTTCAACATTCCAAAATGGTTCTATACATTTTAGAAAATAAAAAAACACATTTGCTTCAACATTGCAAATTATTTCTTATGTACCCTATTGTTGCTAGACACCTCAACAAACCGTAAGCATTAGACAGAGTGTCATAAATGTCTACCCTCGAATTTTGATATAAAAAATATTATTTATTATGTAGTGTATTGTTCCTAGACACCTCAACAAACAAAGAGCATTCGACATATGGTCATAAATAATGCCTACCCTAGAATTCTGATGTAACAAGTTTTCATGACAAAAACTTCTACAGGAAGACGAAGGTTTGCCAACATCAAAAGTCACTCAAACATACTATTAGACTAGGAAGGATGACAAGCTAAACCATCTGATCTTGTAAATGGGCAAATTTCCTAAACTTCAATTTATTTCAAGAATACTCTTTAATTCTATGTTAAAATTGATGAAATTATTAAGTAGATTATTGTTATTGGTAAATAATCAATATATATTTTAAGGTAAAATACTAAACTATGTATATCATTAAACTTAAAAATAGTACTATTAAATCTAATAATGGTTACTCACAAATACTAAGTAAATATAACCAGGGTAATAGTTGCAAAACATCTAGTCCGCGCCTTAAATTATACTTTATAGTTTTATTAAATCTATAAAAGAAATAACCATTTTGCTATCATTTGTTCAAACTATAACGTGTAAGAGTCCAAATCACAATGTTTTTTTGTAATCTCCAATACATTGCACAATTAAAAATGACATAATATCACTTGTAATCTCCCACATTACTAAATTAAAAATGACACAGTCCCTTAGCTAAAGACTAGAGCACTAATAATAGCATACACATTCCACAATTAGAAATGCCATGGCATTCTTTGCAATCCCCCTTAATTATAATTAGATTCATTAAGTTTATTATTATGTCATATTGTCATATGGAACCCCCAATTTTCAATTATTAAAATGAAAAGTTGATAAAATTTTAGAGAAGTTGACATAGTATATAAAAGTAAAACTTATATTTCTACTCTTATCTAAGAGTAATATCCAACAATCAATGTACTTTTATGTTGAGCCTTTCCACACCATAAAAACTATGAATATAGAAAAATTATAAGTAAACAAAGCTACATGGTAACGTAAATAAAAGCATAACTATTATTTGGTTTGAAATGTGTACATGTACAACTAACCATAGCCATACAAGTAGGTTTTGCTATTTTAATATAAACCTATAAAAGTTTTTGACTCTTTTTCTAATTGAAGTCATTTTGTTATCGAAACAAGTTGGGGCCACAAAATAGTTGTACCTGCAGCAAACAATGATTAACAACACTTTTGCCTTTGACTTCCTCTTTTGAAATCCAAACCAAATTTTAGATTATAATCAATAACCAATTAACTATATTTATTAAAATTTTTATTACACGACCATTAAGTATCATCAATATAAATGTGGCTAGTCCCTTCCTATAATGAGGGGACTAAGTGAAATTTTAGAACATATATCATATGTCAAGCATAGTTACATTCTCTAGTTATTTTAGAATGGAATTCTTTGTTGATTTTTTTTGCATTTTTATTTTTATTAATAAAATTTATTAACAATTTATAGTCATATAGTCATCTTTGTTTAAGTTGAATAATACATAACAAAATATATAACAATGAAAATATAAAAACAATTATACATGATATTTTTACTCAATGAAAAAATCTTAATAACTATGCATGATCTTTTCACTCGTGCTCCTTCCTAGACTTTATGGTCCCTTACGTTGATTCTTAACAAAGTGCCCAATTTACACATAAGTATTATAAGCTATTAAAAAAAAAAATTCCAAAATTCAATGACTATTTCAAATGAATGTTGGTTAACTCAACAAAGGACAAAATTTTAAGGACAAATTGTTTAATAGGAACGTATTCAAAATTCCATATGATATTTTTACTCAATGAAAAAATCTTAATAACTATGCATGATCTTTTCACTCGTGCTCCTTCCTAGACTTTATGGTCCCTTACGTTGATTCTTAACAAAGTGCCCAATTTACACATAAGTATTATAAGCTATTAAAAAAAAAAAAATCCAAAATTCAATGACTATTTCAAATGAAGGTTGGATAACTCAACAAAGGACAAAATTTTAAGGACAAATTGTTTAATAGGAACGTATTCAAAATTCCATATGCCATATGGAACATAATATGTACTTTGAATTGGTAATAAATAACCATTTGACTTAAAAAAAATAAAAATAAAATCATAGCTTCTTTTATTCATAAAACAATTTGATTCTTAAGACTAACACAATTATCTTACTGCTAATGTCGTAATCTATTTTTTCCCATACTCACTAAAAAGGTTAATGCTTTTTTCTACCGGGGTTGATCTTGTCTTATCAAGTACTAGAAATACATCACATTGTACTAAATCTAGATAAAATAAATTAGCTTTAAACATTAGCAATGGATGATCTAGTTGAATTTGAAGGTGTGTAAATTATTTTGTCATCACAGTTATGAAAATTTGATGATAACATTATCATTTTTTAATAACAAGGTTGTGTGGCAGTGTAGTCCCTGTTAAGCACGTTACAAGGTAAATTGTGAAAAATGGGGTCGAATTGTAAATGACAGAAGTGTTCGGTGCAAAATGTGTATCACAGAAATATTGTGTGCAACATGTATATAATAGAACATGGGGCATAAAATTTCGTTAGCACTAAGGCGTGACTCCTCGGAGAGATAATTGGTTAAGTGTGCCGGGTTGAAGTGGGATAGAAAAAAGTAGTAGAGGCAGAGGGAAACTGCAGCGAAGATGTGGCAAGCAACATGAAACATAGGTGGTATCCATGCAGTAAATGACGCGTGGCATGTAGAGCACTATTTATTTTTTGACTGTATTTAAAAAAATACAATTTGTGCATAGTGGAAGAAAATTTTTGAAAATTTAAATGCATTTGTCATCTAGACTGGTGAAAGATAAAAATGTATGAGGACATAAATTTAAAAGGAGATAAGAAAACAATTTTATTTGAAATATCTCAAAAAATAAAAGTTTGTTACATATTACTGGAAATTTTGAAATATTTCAAAAAACAAAGTTTGTTACATATTACTAGAAATTTCAATGCGTTTGTCATATAGACTGGGATTGGGGCTTCCGTGGACCATAAGAGATATATGTACAAGAAATAGGACTGTAGAAAGAAGATAGAGCGCAATACCTGCAAAAAAATAAATTGAAAGGTATAAGTGTTTGGCTACACATTTCTATTTAAAAAAGTGGAATAACTGGGTTGATAAACAAAGCAGGATGTGATCAGTAAACTTACAGTGATGGTACATATGAGCCCTTTTGCTATTTGATTACGACTGTCGTTTCATTGATGTTGTTGATGACTGTTGGAATCGTGACAACTGCATGTTGCCTTTAGTCAATGACCTGCTTCAATTCCCTTTCGAGCCATTCTTCAATGTAGCTTCTCATTGGGGCGATGTTGATCTCATTCCAGATTTTTATCTTGAAAACATCGTTTTCTAATTCTTGGAAGTCGATAGAAAGATTACACGGAGTCTGATGAATTTCCTCATTCTGTACTGAATAGTCGACTAGCCAGTCGTCGACGTGAGCTTGATCATATTCAAGGATGCCGTAAAACTTTTCCAAAGACAACGCCTTAAACATATCAACCTCTTTATCGAACTGTTGCCTAGTTAAGGGCAAGGAGTTTGCGATTAAGTCGGGGTCTTGGAAGTCGTTGGTCTTTCCGGCTAAGTTTATTCTTGATAGTCTTGTGAATAATTTATCTTTCTTTGATATGGCTTGTTCACATGACTGAACAATGAGATGCAGGTTCTTCACTTTTTTTTTCCAGCATGCATTTAATTGACTGATCCAGTTTTTGGATGGAAGATCTTGTTGTCTTCTTTTTGTTTCTGTCATATTGTTGATAATGGTGCCAAAAGGAAGGACCGTGTTTAAATATAAATGTTCTTCATATTTTAAATCCGCCTACAAATGTTCGAGCAAACTATGTTCCCTGGTTCCAAGGGAAGTGATGGTTTGTGATGTTTTCCACGCCTCAGTAACTAGTTCCATTCTTTTCTTGATATTATTCTCCACATATCCTCTAAAGGATGCGAGGAGGCTGGAGGATTCTTTTAAGTTGGTTGCAGGGGTGGCAGGCATGGCTATTGCCAAAGGATTGGCAAGCAATGGCATATGAATCAAAGCCTCTTCCAATTCCTTGACCTGATGCTTCAGTCTAGTATTCTCAGCCTCGATGCCTCCAATGGAATCATGAAGTGCATCTCCGCTCACCTTGTGAAGTTGACAGATTTGGGATGACCGCATGTTGGCAAGGTCAACCTCTGAACGAGATTTTCATTTCTTATTTTTTACATCTTTTTTTCTCAATTATCAATTTTTTGAACTGGCTGTAAAAAAAAAAGCTCTGGAACACAAAGAATTCATCTTCATCAAAATTTTCGGTATCGGATATGTCCATTGGACGACTATGCTGGATGGCGTCTCTGGGCTGATCAAGGTAGCGGAGCATGCTATCCAGATCAGTGTTAAGTTCCATGTTCTCACTCTGAATTTCCGGCTCTTCCACTTGTCCCACATTTTTTTTTCTCTTCTTGTCTATTGGAAGCTTGTGAGAACTATCAATTTTAGAGTGAGGAGGGTCATAATCTCCTGCTCTGTTTGAAGAAATCTGAGTTGCTTTGTTGTTGTGGTGGTCCATTGGAGAGATGCTCTGGGATGTCGTACTTTTTGGAGTGTTATTCGTCGATTGAACACTCTTGTCACTGGGGCCTTTCCCCTATTTCCTATACAATTTAGTGCTGCTTTGCAGTGTGTCTAGGTCGTCGACATAGAAGCAGGAGCGTTGCCGCTRGTGTCTCTGTTTTTGGACATGTCTTTTTTGAAAAAACAATYGCTGAGGCCAAGTGTTTGTAAATGTTGTTGAAAAATATTATCGGGGTCAAACCCTCTTATGCTTTCAGCATATCTTAGGTTGAAGTTGCTAGAATGCGYTGCGAATTCATCAATTTTGTTGAATTTTTTCAACACGAACTTCCCGACTTTCCAAGGCAGAGGAATGAACTGTTTTTTCTCTTCTTTTGCAATAGATGCAACCAATAGTTGTATTGTTGTGCTACTTCTGCAACAAACATTATGTCCGTAATGTGACATGGAAGGAGAGTAGGTTTTTCCATGGAGCCAAAAATTCTTATCACAGTGTAATTATCCAAACGTTCAAGTGTCCCCTTCCTATCCAAAAAATTGGTTGCCTGTTCAGATATGCGGGGAGCATCTTCTCCTAACAACAAAACTTTGAAAATAGACATGAAGCCATTAAAAACCTCATAAAAATAGTGGGAAGCCTTGTGCTTCCACAAGGCCTAGTACCAGAACGTTACTAGGTCGAATTCCCAGTTGACATTCTTGGACGGATACAGTTCTGGAAACTGATGGCAATGTGCTATCGCAAAAACTAAGTAGGATGACATATAAAATTTCTTTTCCCTTTTGAAGCTGTATAATTGGGAACATATATCATGGAAAATTAACTTGCCCCAATAAAAAATGGCTTGTTCGTTGACTGTGAAATAAAAAATATAAAGAGCCATTCGGGAAATAGTTGTTGTGGACTCCTGTCCCGTTATTCTTGTAAACAACAAGACAATTTCGTGGAATGGATTTCTAAATGAACTAACCTACAAGCTTGTGATATCTTTAGGAACTAGAATCGGGTCTTCCAATAAATGGGGCAAGAGGTCCAACCCGTTATTATGCTTTGCTAGGAACTATTTGCAATCTTCTCCTCTGAACGTCAATGTTGGCTCCGACAATCTTAACATCTGGCGGAAGACCCGAGGTGAAAAAGAAACAGAAGAGCGGTCCTGCAGTGGAATAATTCTTTTGTCTAAAATAAATTTATTGGTGCACCAAGAGACTAGGTCCTTACAGTCAAAAACCTCAGGGACACAACCTGCACGAGCAATCCCAGAGGTCCAAATTACTTGGTTCTCTGCTGCAGGGGTTGAGTAATAAGAATATGCCCTGGACCACTGGAAGTTATGGTCCTCGCGCCCGAAGATGTTCATTGTATCTCCACAGAACTGTTGTCGAGCTAATGGCATAGGTTTATGAGAACCTTGGTTTGCTCCAGACGATGGTTGAAATGAACACTTATAACCGATAATGTAACTCTCTGCTAAATCTTGATTAAATGCTTATGAATGGGAAAGCTCCTTGAGCCTTTCGCCAATTAATGACAATCTGTATGGGTGGTGCATGATGAATTGTTAGCAGTAAAACTTACTTATTGCATATTTAGAAATGCGAAGGTGGCGGGTATGATGAAGAGCAATTAAGGATTGGAGGTTTTGTGAATGTGCCAAGGCAACGGCGTGCGAACGACATTTCATGATTTTGAAATCAACACTCTGAAGGGATAATATAACCCCCCACAAATCTTGGTTTAATGCGTATTAATAGGATATCTCCTCGAGCCTTTCGCCCATCAATGACAATCTATACGGTTCCTGCATGATGAGTTGTTGGAATTGAATGTTAGTAATTGCATATTTAGAAACAAGATATATATATATATATATATATATATATATAAACAATTTTTTTTCTTTTATTATAGACAAGTGCAAAGGTTACGGAGATGGGAGAGAGCAAGGAACGAATGGCAAGGTTTGAAAAGCAGTCGGATGGGATTAAAAATAGGGTTACGAGGATACTCAGGAGAGGCGAGTGTTCCACGGTCAAATTTTATGTATCGGATTTTTTTACTGCAAAACATGTAAAACGAAAGAGAGCATGATGGGCCAGTTCAATGACCGGTTTGTATATTTGCGGAATTCCAGGAAAGTGCCTAAGTATGAAATAGGGAAATGGTCGAGCGGACTCGTTCTCGGAAGCGAGGATTGAAGTTTTTGTGAATGGACCAACCCGACGACGCGAAAATGACATTCCATGATGTTTGAAATTAACGCTTTCTAATTGCATGCCTATAAATAAGATCTTATATATAATTGCTAATTGCTAATTGCAAAAGGGGACGGGCACAAGAAACAACGACTAAGAACTGAATATTTCTTGAACCCGCCAAACTGACGATCCGTAAAGGAAATTCGAAGAAATGGCGAAGTATGGAAAGCAGATAGACGTGCTTCAAAATGGGGTGACAATAGTTCCACAGAAGATGTGAGGACCCGACAGTTAAATTGTATTTCTTGGAAGTTTTTAGTGCAAAATGTGTACCACAGAAGAGGGCATGATAGGTAGACTGTAATACGGAAGACGGTATGATTTGAGTTCGGTTGTAAATTTGTATATCGCGGAAGTGACGGTATTGTTCACAGGTCATGGAACAATAGAAGTCCAATCTAGAGCCCGCCTACCGAGAATCCACGGTCGGAGAAGTGTCTGGGTATGGAATGGGAAAGCGGTCGGTCGATGTCGCGATATAAGAGCAGGAGTGCAAACGTGAACCCGCAAGTCCGCCCATGCTCGCAGCCAGATATTTTCAAAAAAATGAATAAGTGACGAGAAAGATAGAGTCCAGGGAAAAGAGAAACGAATATTTGGATAAGTACAGAAGACGAAAAAAAAGAGCCAATATATTCACATCTGTAACAGACATCCCATTTTCCTGCCAAGATATATACTTAGAAAGAAGTGCGAAGGTGGCGGGCACAGAAAAGAATGACTAGGAATACGATCTGCACGTTTACTTGGTTCTTGGTTGTATGCTTCGTCTGTCAATTTGTATATTGCGGAACTCCAAGTCATTTTTTTAGCCAGCCAGCCCGCAAGTCCGGCTGTCAATTTGTATAGTGCAGAAATGTGGGTTTTGTTTATAGGACACAGAACTATAGAGGAAATGTGTTGCCCTTTACTATAACTTATGTGACGCAAATGTAGTATGTGGCTTGTTTTAACACTTTTCCATCCGTAAAGAATGGCAATCTGGAGCCCGCCAACCCTGGAGCCCGTGTGTCAATCTGTATATCGTGGAGCTCTAAATGTTGTTTGGAGGTCATGGAAAAATAGAAGTGCAATGTTGAGCCAACCAGCGCGCAAGTCTGCCTGTCAATTTGTATATCACGGAACTCTGGGTGCTACTTGTAGGACACAAAACAATAGAGAATCAATTTAGACAAAGGGGAAGCGCTCGGTTGAAACGTGTGAATCCGCCAACCCACGTAGCAAGGCATTTTCGAAAAAAATAAAAAAAATGATTAAGTAACTAGGAAGAGAAACTACAGGGGATAAAAGAGTGGAAAATAAAAAGGCGGAGGGCAGTTTTCGTAAGCGCAAATTGGCTTCAAACAAGCCCAATTGTTGCAAAACCATCATTTTCTACTAATTACTAGCAAATGCTTTGTTGAAGATTATATTTTATTGCAACGTGTGGGTGTTGATACATTCTTCCATGGCTGTAACATATTAACTTAAGTATTAAACTTCATTTTCTACTAATTGTCAACAAATGCTTTGTTGAAGATTAGATTTTATTGGAACGTGTGGGTGTAAGTGTGTGCTTGATACATTCTTCCATGACTGTAATATATTAACTTTAGTATTAAAATTCTTGCATTATGGGTTGTTAGCATTAAAAATTAATAATTGCATGTCGGAAAAAAATGATTAAGTAACCAGGAAGAGAAACTACAGGGGATAAAAGAGTGGGAAAATTGAAAGGCAGAGGGCAGTTTTCATAAGCATGAATTGGCTTCAAACAAGCCCCATTATTGCAAAACCATCATTTTCTACTAATTGTCAGCAAATGCTTTGTTGAAGATTAGATTTTATTGCAACGTGTGGGTGTTGATACATTCTTCCATGACTGTAACATATTAACTTAAGTATTAAACTTCATTTTCTACTAATTGTCAGCAAATGTTTTGTTGAAGATTAGATTTTATTGGAACGTGTGGGTGTAAGTGTGTTCTTGATACATTCTTCCATGACTGTAACATATTAACTTAAGTATTAAACTTCTTGCATTATGGGTTGTTAGCATTAAAACTTAATAATTGCATGTCTAGAAACAAGAATGACGATTTCGTTGCAACATTGTACTTTGGTATTACTATGTTCTATCTGCATTGCGAATAGAATTGAACGTTGGTTTGAAACTGTGTGTAATCCATTTTTTGTTTGCATAAAAGCCTGGTGGATTGACACAATACATTGTTATATAATTGTTAGATGTTCCATCTTAGAACAAATTACCTAAGTAAATACAATATCGAAGAACTACGAGACCACCGAACCATGCCAATGAGAACAGGGGTTAAATCTAGAAAAGAAGCATTAACGAAGACTCCAAGGAATTTGTTTTTAATAGCAAATCCATTAAAAAAAAAAAAAAACTGAGTATTGACATCTATCCTTAGAAATTGAACCCAGTTCTTCGGGCCAAAACATTGAACGTATCTGCCACAAACACAGGCATGGGATCCGCAGTATGGAGGATCCTTGCAGTTTTTTCCTCGATTAATAATCCTGTGGTAAAATTGATAGTTTTCATAAGCTTCCCGTGAGGAAGAAGACAAAAATGTTGCAGGGTGGAATAGCCCTTAACTGAAAGTTAGGACACAACTAGAAACCACCTCTGCATAGTCGAAAAGACTTCAGGGACACAGGTTGCACGTGCAATTCCAGATGCCCAAATTAGTCGATTCTGGGTGGAAGGAGATGACTAGTAGAAATATGCCTTGCACCAATGAGAGTTCTGGTCCTCATTCCCAAAGATGTTAATTGTATATCCAGAGAACAAGACAGTAGTCCCACAAGTGAATATTTTTTTGGCTTGAAATATATCTCTAGGAGCATCAACATATCATTTCTTTACAGTGTAAGTCTTCCGCCCAGAACAGACTAATTTGGACCTCTAGAATTCCTACTTTCGAGTTGCAAAGCAGCTGTTGCGTTCAACGTCGGTTTCTTTTCTGAAGCTCCTTTTGGTGTTGTCAGGACTGCCATCACTGAGCCGGGAAGTTCTGCCCGTTATGGTTGATTTCAATTTGGGTGCAGGAGTGGGAACAATTTCTGCATTACCATCATCCATTGCCATATCATCGCCCATCAAATCATCTTCGTCCAGCTCAGAATCCATGACATCAACCTCTGTGCTAGGCATCAATGCAATTGGGCAGGTTCTCTTAGCAAGCAGGGTTGCCTTGGAATTCTTTGACTTGAAATATATCTCTCGATGTACCAAGGGACCATCTCCTTTTTTGCTCCTGGGCGGAGGGAGATGAGTAGTAAGAATATGCCCTGGAATACTGGAACCTCTGGTCATTATGCCCGAATGTGTTTACTGTATCTGGACAGAACTGCTTCCACAAGTTAACGAGAATTTCCGTTTGCTCCAGATGATGTTTGAAATGAAAATTGGAGAGGGATAATATAACCCTTCGCAAATTATGGTTTAATGTGTATCAATGGAATATCTCCTCGAGCCTTTTGCTGATCAATGACAATCTCCAGGGTTCGTGCAGAATGAGTTGTTACCAATAAAGTTCACTAATTGCATATTTAGAAAAAAGTGTGAAGGTGGCAGCGATGACGAAGAGAGATTAAGAATTAGAGGTTTCTTAAAGGTGCCAACTCGTCGGCACACAAAACATATTGCATCATGTTTGAAATGAATACTTGGAAATGATAACACTCTTCTTCGCAAATCTTGGTTTAATTCGTAGTAATGACAAATCTTCTCCAGCCTTTCAGACATTAATGACAATATTAACGGTTCTTGCAGGATGAACTACTAGCATTAAAGCTTAATTATTGCATATCTAGAAATAAGTACGAAGGTAGTGGTGATGGCGAATTCTGACCAAGCATTGTACATTTCGTCCACCCGCCAACCCGCGAAACAGATTCCAAGAAATGCCCTAGTATGGGAAGCGGTCGGGCGGGTTACAAAAAAAAAGGGCAGAAGATATACCCAGGAGACGTGAGGGGCTGATGGTCATATTGCATCTCAGTGACAGATATTGGCCGTGAATTTGTATGTCGCAGAATTTCGGGTGTTGTTTGTGCGTAAGGGAACAACGGAAGCGCAATGTCAAGAGGGCAATTTGTATATTGTTGAACTTTGGGTTCTGTATATAAAAGCACGAGACATTCGGAAAAAGGACCAAGTAAACAGAAAGCGAAAGCATACGAGATGAAGGGGAATTTGTTTGCTAATTTGTAAGTCGCAGAAGTCCGGGTGCTATTTGCAGGCGGCGGAACAATGGAAACGCAATGTTGAACCCGCCTATGTAGGAACCCACGATTAAAAAAGTTTGTTCAATATGAAATGGGGAAGCGATTGGTCGGGCTGGTGATATAAAAGTAACAATGGAAATCTGAAGACGCTAATCCGCCAAATTCCGCACCTAGACATTTTCCGAAAAACGAGCAAGTAAAGAAAGGGAAAGCAGAGGGAAAAGAGAAAGCGGATGGCAATTTTCGGAAGCGGGAATTGGTCATAACAATAACTATGGAGTGCATTAAACATGTTACAAGTTCTTTAATCAAGGAATAGATACAGCGAGCGATGTTTATAGTTTCCAGGATCTGTTTGTATGAGAGAAGCATCGAAAAGTTACAAGAAAATCATTTTTTGGATGTTTAAGTCTTTGGACTGCTAGGTTTACCGCAAGTATAGCAACGACGAATTTGAATTTTAATGTCCTCTCGTTCATATGATTGTTCCATTAGACTTCGCATAGTATATATTCTTTTATTTCAATTTGTTTGCTAATTTGTGGATCGCGGAAGCCAGGGTGTTGTTTGCAGGCGACAAAACAATGGAAATGCATTATTGAACTCACCTATCCAGTAACTTGCCTATTTGGAAAACTGTGAGCCAAAATTTCTGTACAATATGAAATGGGGAAGCGGTCGGTCGGGTGGTGATATAAAAGTAAGTGAAATCTGAAGACGTGAATCCGCCAACTTCTGCACCTAGAAATTTTCCAAAAAACGAGTAATACATATTAAATATGTACTATAAAGTATGAAAATGAGAATTTATAGAGCATGTACGGATCTCGCATTCCATACTTAGCTACTTTTTGGATGGCGGGTTCTCAGGCTGGCGGGCTCAAAATTGTGCCTCTATTGTTTCGTGGCCTACAAATAGCACCCCAAATTCCGCGATACACAAATTGACAAGCAGACCTGCGGGCTAGCTGGGTCAACATTGCACTCTTATTGTTTCATGTCATACAAACAACACTCCGAGTTCTGCGATATACAAATTGACAAACAGACTCCACAACTGGCGGCCTCAAGATTGCGATTCTTTATGGATGGTAATCTCTATCAACTATCTAACAATATCTAAAAACATTATTTTCAATCCTAAATTATTAATATTAAATATTGATATTGTACAATTTAATTAGACAAAAAAGTTTGTACAATATGAAACGGGGAAGCGGTTGGTCGCTCTGGTGATATAAAAAGAGTGAAATTTGAAGACGTGAATCCGCCAACTTCCGCACTTAGAAATTTTCTGAAAAATGAGTAATACGTACTAAATATGTACTTCTATAAAGTATGGACATGAGATTTTATAGAGCATGTACGGATCTCACATTCCATACTTAGCTACTTTTTGGATCGTGGGTTCTCGGGCTGGTGGGCTCAAAATTGGGCCTCTATTGTTCCGTGGCCTACAAATAGCACCCAAAATTTCGCGATATACAAATTGACAAGCGAACTTGCGGGCTGGTTGGCTCAACATTGCACTCCTATTGTTTTGTGTCCTCCAAACAGCACTCGGAGTTCCGCGATATACAAATTGACAAACAGACTCCAGGGCTGCCGGCCTCAAGATTGTGATTGTTTACGAATGGTAATCCCTATCAACTATCTAACATTATCTAAAAAAAATATTTTCAATACTAAATTATTAATATTAAATATTGATATTGTACAATTTAATTAGACAAATTTTTTTGTACAATATGAAACGGGGAAGCGGTCGGTCGGGCTGGTGATATAAAAGTAATTGAAATCTGAAGACATGAATACGCCAACTTCCGCACCAAAAAATTTTCCGAAAAAATGAGTAATATATACTTTTATAAAGTATGGACATGAGATTTTATAGAGAATGTACGGATCCCGCATTCCATACTTAGCCACTTTTTGGATCGCGGGTTCTCGGGATGGCGGGCTCAAAATTGGGCCTCTATTGTTTCGTGTGCTACAAATATCACCCAAAGAGCTTCGCGATATACAAATTGTCAGGCGGACTTGCGGGCTGGCTGGCTCAACATTGCACTTCTATTGTTCCGTGTCCTCCAAACAGCACTCGGAGTTCCACGATATACAAATTGACAGACGGACTCCAGGGCTGGCGGGCTCAAAATTGTGATTGTTTATGGATGGTGATCCCTATCAACTATCTAACACTACCTAAAAACATTATTTTCAATAGTAAAGTATTAATATTAAATATTGATATTGTACAATTTAATTACATAAATTATTAAAGGATATTAAATATCCTATTTAAAAGAAAAACCCGCGTATTCGAAAACTTGCGTTCCAAAATTTTTGTATAATATGAAACATGGAAGAGGATAAAAGTGGGTGGAAATCTGAACACGTGTATTCGCCAAGTTCCACACCTAGAAATTTTTTGAGAAATGAGTAATACATACTAAATATGTACTTTTATAAAGTATGGGCATGAGATTTTATAGAGCATGTACGAATCCCTCATTCCATACTTAGCCACTTTTTTGATCGCGGGTTCTCGGGCTGGTGGGCTAAAAATTGAGCCTCTGTTGTTCCGTGCCCTACATGTTGGATCATGTTGTCATTGATGCCAATGGTTTGATTGATTGATGTCAAGTGATTGATTGATGTCAAATGATTGATTGATTGATGAAAGATGTAATATAATATGTATTTTCCTTGATGAGAATGCATAGATGAAGATGGATCAATGAGTTGTCATTGATATGATGAAGATGGATCAATGAGTTGTCATTGATACATGATGAAGATAGATCGTTGTGGTTTCATTGTTATATGATGCATTGTTGGAAAAATGTATAGATGACTCATTATTGTCTTATCATGATTGATAAGGTGCACAAATGGATGAACTCCAAAGTGGTCCTCGTATGGTGAAAGCCCTCACGGGAAGACGCTTTGCAGACTGAGTTATCCTAGAAGAATGGTTGGAGGACCCTTGCTCTCATTATTTTCTTATCATGATTGATAAGGTGCACAAATGGATGAAATCCAAAGTGGTCCCCTTATGGCGAAAGCCCTCATGGAAAGACTCTTTACAAATTGAGTTATCCTAGAAGAATGGTTGGAGGACCCATGCTTGTATGTGGAATAATGAGATGAAGATCAAGGAAATTGTTGGTGAAAGTATC
>JASDQU010242882.1:141724-154661 GCA_032191745.1 Picea mariana
GTTAACGTAGAGGTGCTTATTTTGGGGTACATTCCACCCCACAGACACTGCAAACCTCATCATCACAACTGGCATCTCTGATCACATACAATATTGCTGGTGGCTGCATACAGTCTGCATGGTTAGACGAGAATACAAGGCGGTTTGGGGGGGAGTTATTCGTCTAAAGGTGAATCAGAGTGGTTACGAAAACCCGTTCTGAAACGGAGAAGCAATAAAACGGACTGCATCATTATGTGAACGCTCCTGATGTTGGTATCATCCATACACCACTAAGCGATTAACAAATGGCTGAAAGATTAGGAAGCTGTCAGAGCATGGACAATGCTAAGTAAAACGGATACGCTTTCATCAAAGCCAGATCCATGAAACTCTGAAGCTTTTCCTCAGGTTTCGACCTTTCGATCAGAACCCTAAGTGTATTCCACAACATAGCTTCCTTGTGCACATATCCATGCCTGGGGAAAGCCGCGGGTTTTCCAGAGAAAATATATCAGACATCTCCTATATTTTGGATATTGCTTGTATTAAATATGCCCAAAGAAAAGAACTGTGATGGGTTGCTTAGGCACCTTTGGATGTGGTGTTATTCAAATAGTGTATTCTTTTACTCTAGACAAAATAGCTTCTGTGCTGTTTGTCATAGAAAGAAATGAGCTCAGTCATAAAATCAGAATCTATGGCATCGCTTTTATAGTTCTTGCAGTTATGGTTTTCAGAAAGCTGTTGATAAAGACAAAATGAGACATCGGACGCCACATTATATTTGTGGAGCATTTGTTGAAGAAGGAAGCAAGACATTCAAAGTCATTTCTCCATCGACTCTGACAACTGTACGAATGAAGAAATCTCTGAATGAATGGAGTGACACTCCAAGGCCCATACGAGTTTTTTTATCTGAGTCAAATCAGGCCATACGAGCTAATATACAAGCTGCAGATAACAAATACATGCGATCCAGCTCAATGGAATTAGCAGAAGTATCAGATGTTGACGCTATCATGCCTTCCAAAAGCAAATTTACAAAGAAATCGAAAAAGACTACCAGTGGAAAGCATTCTACAGCAGATGAGAGAGGACATGGATGATCTTCCATTAGTTCCATCCATGAATGCAGGTCGATGTATTTCAGGTGTTGAAGGGTTGAGGGATATGACTAGACCTATTGAAAAATACCCTTCAAAACTAGTTGCTGTACATAGAGTTCGATGGAATTTCAACAAAGGTAGTGAGAGATGGTTGTGTTATTCAGGAGCTGCAGGCATTGTGAGGTGCCAGGAAATCACTTCAGCGTTTACTGCATAACACTTTTCAAGTTGTCAAACCGCTATAAGAAATACTCACATGAAGTTTAAATTAAAATTTTAGGATCAGAAGTACCACCATACTCAGGTATTTGCTAACAATCATAATCACACAAACACTACTGATAAGAGTGGTGACATCTGCTAGCGCATACCAATGTTTGTAACAACAGAGTTGCTGGCAGATGCACCTGGCGTTCGCAGATCCAGAGAAGGCAAACTGCTTCAGATTCTTGGAACACGAAGAGTTTTTTTCTTTTTCTTTTTAAGACTGATGTATGTAACAAAAAGGGGGGGTGCATGAGCGCAACATTGGGAGAAAAACCTCTGTCAAGAGAGTTTCATTGTAATGACTGAGTTTCTTGTAAACCGGATTGGATTAATAAAGACGATTTTTGCTTGAGACTGTGAGATTCATCACGGTTGATTTCTTTCAGCATGTTTTCTTTTTCTTTCGGCTGTGTTAAATCTGTTTGGATTGCATTTATGTGTTCCTTACTCATAGTTGATATTGTCTTTACCATATCTTTATGTCTTCCTAAATCGATCACGACTGCATTACATTTTGTTTTCTTCTAACCGATGTGCTTCGTTATACTTTAGTACGACCACTACTATAACGAAAGGATTTGGGTTTTCTGTAATTGTTTATTGCCTTTCCTCTGCACCAGCTATCAGCTGTGTAAGACCAATCTGCATTTTTAGAATTCTGCATATATCCTTTGCTACGTCGGCCTTTCCTTTTTCTTTCCGCTACCGCATCATGATTTATCAAAGCGCTGAAAGATAGACTTACTTTGCCTCACTTTCCGCAAGTTATTTAATCTCTGCTATTGTCTCTTTTCTTCGGTTTTCATTTGACTCCATGCCCAATGGACCATTTCCCTGGTTTAACACCCAAACTCCAAAAATCCAAGACCATCATTTACCCATAAATCTGCCCACCTTTTTCATGCTACTTAAATTCCTATTGTGACATTGTTCGAGAGATCCCTCTTGGGTTGGAAGGGGCAGCTCCCAATCCCAAGTGGTTCGAGGTTGCCTCGGGAATGATTTGTTGCAGCCCATTTCAGTGTCGAGTGTCAACAACTGGTTTGATCCTGAAGGCTCGGTTCTACGTTAGGTTGTCTGCTACTAGGGACAATCATGGATGATAAGGTTTAAAAGGTTTATAAATGGGTTTTTAATCAATTGGTTACTTTAGATTTCCAGAGATAAGATCAATGAAAACAATTTTAAAATCTAAAACAGTAATGTAAAACACATTCAAGGCCGTTTCCTGGTTTTGTAACAATTTTGAAATTGTAAACAATGAAACACAATACAGAGAAATATAAGGCTTTTATCAAGAAATAATCTTATATTTCTATTGACGATGATTAAGAAAAACAAGGTTTCTAACAGAGTTAAATATTAAGGAACATAAGGTTTTACAGGTCTTAAAATTACTAAAGTAATTTCAGAGGAAAGACTGTAACACGTTCAACATCCAAACCAATCTGAAAAAATAAACAACAATGTATATAAATTCAAATTGATTACTTGTTAGAAAAACATTTAAAAKGAAAACTTAACAAAGCATGATAAACAGGGGAAGACACATAGTTACAAAGTTGCAGGATCCAGAATCTCGTTTGCGATTTATATTCCGATGAACTTCAAAACTGAAATTACAAAAAATGGATATCTCCAAAATTTCTGAAGCCCTTTCTCAGCCTTTTGAAACTATATTTATACATTTCTATCAAAGTTTCTTGTTGGTAACTAACCAACTCCCTAATATTACGATTACATAAAATAATGTCAACCGTTTACAATTTTCTTTTAAAATTCTAATAAAAACATTTACAAAAATTTTAAGTTTGCGTTGATGCACTTCCTTTTTCTGTTTCAATGCACTGAATACATTTTCCCAAAAAATATACTAAGATCCTAGGAGCCTTGGGTAACTCATTTGCTTCAAATGAGAAAAATCTCCTCTGTAATTCAGGCAACCGACTTCCTATCATGCTTTCTGTGAACTTCACTGTTTTCAACTTTAAACTCGAATTTACCATCCACTTGTTGATCTCTGTGATATTAATCAATTTGATGTTCGAAATATCTGCTTTCTTTTCCTCGAGCTCTTCTTTAAACTTCAGCTGATGTTTGGCTATATTGACTTCATCTAACAACCCAGAACAACCACCTGTTCCGATATTCAATGAATCTTTTTCAATGAGATCGAAGATTCCTTGGCAATATTCGTTAACTTCTTTTGTGATTCTTTTATATTCAACCAATTTTGATTCCCAGACTTTTATCATTATATCCCCTTTTACCTGTTCAGAAATAGATAATTTCTGATTTTTTCCAATTTCTTCTTTTAATGAAGAAGCCACTGCTTTCTGAAAAGTAGTCCTTTCTGCTTTTGCTTCTCTTTCTTTTTGGAACACATTTTCCATGGACTTATTTGATTCCTGAAAATAATTTTGAATTATTTCCAGATTCCATAATACTTTTTGTTGTTCCTCCTCTATCCTTGCATATATTTCCGATGCCTATGTCCTGAAATGTCCAAGTTCAACTACTTGGTTAGTAATAAAATTAATCTTATCATGCAATTGTTTATTTTCTTCTCCTAGCTTTTGAACTTGTTCCTGTGTGACCTGTATTAGATGTTTTGCCTCATCTAAATCTTTATTTAATTTTTTTTATTTCTTGCATATCTTTGAGTCTAGCTTGTTCTAGACCCTTCTGTATTCCCCAACCAATATTTCTTTCATTTTCCTTCAGTCTGTCTTGCAACTGGGTTATTTCTTGATCTTTTTGTTCAAGCATAGTTGTTAGGTTTCCTACATAATATATATTAGCCGATGCTATAGCACCCATTGTTCCTGCTAGCTCTGTAGCGAACTCCCCTTCCTTGAGTTTCTTTCCATCTATGATAACTCTATGCTTCTTAATCGATCTTTCTCCTATAGGATGAATTTCCTGTTTCAAGACAACTCTTCTCTTTTTGCTGAAAAAATAATCTGACGAGGGGATTTCATCTCTTGAAATCGGCTCTAGGTCACTGACATATAGAACTCCTTCATGAGGGGTTCCGAAAGTTGACTGTAATGGAGTCAGAGCTGTGATAGGACTGCCAAGTTCTTTTGAAGCAGTTCCTCCAATATTTTCTGGAATATCATAAAAAATTATTGGACTTGTTTTCAGTCCTTTTCCTTTCTCTATCCCTGGTTCTTTTATCTGAGAACCCTCTGTGTTTTGAGGAGGTATTTCAGAATCTTTCAACTTATCTTTGTCACTTGACTTATCCTGAGTATCAGTTTCAAACCTTGGAGGGGTTTCTTCCTATTCTGGCAATGAAGTTGATATTTCACCTTGTAAAATCTTCGG
This sequence comes from Picea mariana, assembly GCA_032191745.1. Lineage (NCBI taxonomy): Eukaryota > Viridiplantae > Streptophyta > Pinopsida > Pinales > Pinaceae > Picea > Picea mariana. The sequence goes on from JASDQU010242882.1 coordinate 146,410, forward strand.
CAGGCAGCTTCGCCTATGTCTTTGAAAAGATGTAAACCCAGCCTGTGAGTCAGCTAGCAAGGCCTGTACTCTGTTCTACACTTCCTCATAAGATTTAACATCTTTGAAAATATCATCATAAACATAAACTTCATGTTCATAAGCTTTTAAATTACAATGTATGTAATGCCGACTAATTATTTGGTAAGGGTCATGTTTTCTGTGCTTGATGTCTTCTAATTTAACTTCTTCCAATGACTCAGCCTCCGCTTTAGAATGACCTATGTTTGATAAAGTAAATTTCCCGATATGAACAGGGAAAGATGGCCATGCTTTTTTCTGAAGGGCTTTTAATTCTAACCCAATACCACCCTTGGCTAACTGATGAGCCACTTCTCTGCATACCAATCTATCTGGTAAGAACTTCGGGAGTGCGTGAGGAGGAATAGAAAAACCATAGACTCTAACATAGGAAAATTTTTCTTCAATAAACCAGTCGGCAACCGATTTGAGGTTTTCTATTACTGCATCAGAATTGCGAGGGGGTTCGCATCCAAAAAATATTTTGTGCAGAGGAATGATGACATAATGACAAACATCATAAAAAACGTCTTTAGCATTTTCTTCCCAGAGAGCTGAGTGGTATTTATGAACAGGCTCTGGGCAGGAAACATTCCAACTGCAATTCATTAATGGGAAAGGAGTCATAAAACAAATGGCATCGATAATATATGCAGACATATAAAAAGATACTGGTTGTCCTTTTGACTTGGCTGCTTTGTAATTTACAACCTCTTGTGTGAGGTTATCTGACAAAATTTTATGCCAGTTAAAACTAAGTCCTTCTGAAACTTCCTCTAGGAAGGGTGTCCAGTCTGCATGAAAGTGACAAGGATCCTTTCTCCCGAAAATTCTACATAACATCATTGCTACATAAACCATATATTCGTTTAAGGAATCTGTGGCATAAATCCCATGTAAATCAGCCCTAAACTTATTTTCAGACCTGGCCCATCCTTTAATCATGTCGGGGTATGTATGGCCCGCTTCAATGCATTCTTTTCTTTGAAACTCGGCTAAAAACTCAGAATTAAAGGTGTGTCTATAATTGGGCGAGAGTTTATATATTACTTGAATGTGCTCAGGCCTAAATGAGCCGACGACAGCTCCTTGCTCATTCAGAATGCTTCTTGTTGGGATATCTACTTTATCTAGAGCCCAGCCGATCATATCGGTATATGACACAAGTCTCGGACGCGCAACAACCTTATGAAGCTCAGACTCGGCAATATCTGGGAGGTGATTTTCCGAATCAGGGTCTGCATGTTTCAGTTCATCCTCTAGCGATTCAGAAATTCTAGTCCACGATTTGACGGAGTGTACGCCGAGTGGAGTAGTATCAGAGATAATATCGCCTTCTTGCTGGTCTTCATTTTTCTTCGGAGATTTTTTGGGTGCCATAGCTCTGCGTTTGACTTGAAAATCTGTCACAGAGAGTGGATGAAAATACTTAGCTTTGAAATGAAAATACAGGTGTTCGATCTTTTAATTTGAATATATCTTACTCATAGTGAGATTCATACCTCTGTCACAAAATAAAAGCTCATAATGTAGAAAGGATTTTTGGAGATATGCATTTAATGTGCGTACTTAGGATTTCTCGTCATTTTCGAATAAAAGAGAAACATACTTAATCGGACCACGATGCATTAATGAACATTTCAAAAAAGGATTAACTTTAAAACTGTTTAGAAAGTGGATTATTAGTGTTAATTTTGAGTTAAATTTGAAAACCTGACTTTTCGGGGTTTCGACACTCTTGATGTCGAAAAAATATGTCATCGAAGAACCCCGATTGCCGAAATCGCGTTGTATTAATTAAAACGTTTTTAGTATGTTAATTAATCAAGATTAGACCTTTTCAGGATTTCGTTAATCGAAAAATCGGAAGTCGAGATTTCGGGAAATCTGATGACATGAGTCGTGCTCTCATGGAATCGCGAATCCCGAAATCGCGAAATGGTGATGACCTGTTTCTTTAAAACATGATTTAACTTATCTTAATCAACTCATTAATCAAGATTAAGGTCAAAACATATATAGTTTATTTCAAATGTGAATTATGAGTCAGGATTTTGGTGATCGGGATTTTGGGAAATAGGATGACAAGAAACACGCTTCTCATAAAACCGCGAATTCTGAAATCGCGATGTAATTATTTAAATCTTAATCATTCTTAGCAGAGATTAGATTAATTCATATCTTTACTTAAGGATCAAATGTATCGCGAAATCGGGAAATCGGGAAAGACAATGACAAGATCATATGATCTTATAGAATTGCGAATCTCGATATCGTGACGTGATTAACTTAACTTTTAAACCCTTTTAATTGAGAATTAAGTAATTTACGTTTTAATTAAGTCTTAAAGTATCGGGAAATCGAGGATCAGGGTTTCACAATTTGATTTGCATTAAAAATTTGTTTACGTCAAACCCCGAATCCCGATCTCTTTAACATTTGACTGAAAAACTCGCAAATTTAAAATTATACTCCTTTTAAATAATTTTTTTTGAAAAGTGTTGGAAAATTTATATATTTGTAAACCTTTATGTGTTCTTTATTCAAAAGTAAATAAAAAGGTATCGTGAATTTCAGAAAGGATGAAATTTTTCTTTGAGGAAAGCCGAAACCTTAGAAATAAAAATCTAGACCTTAGGAACGGAAAATGGAATAGGGTAGAAGCATGACCATAGATTTGAAACCGTTACTCCGCCAACCGACGCACCAAGGCATTTTCAGAAAGACCACTAAGCAGATCAATTAGAAAACAAAAGGGATAATATAAAATGGAAAAAGTAGAAATAGGGAGGGCAGAAAGGCCCATTGTTGCCAAGCCATCATTTTCTAGTCTAACATTATATGCCCCCACCCGGTTTGTATATTTAATTTACCAGCACAGTTGGTATACCTTTTTGAAGATTGTACCACATAACCCTCTGCTGTTGCACAAAACAATTCATCTTCCTGTCCAACCAACCTGTTTCTTCCAAGGTAGCAACGCCGGATATGCAATGGACATGAAGGCAAGTTAGTATGAACACAAACATGTAAAAAAAAGAGAAACAAGTCTATTTATTGCAATTTAAGAACAAACAAAATACCATTCACATGAGAATACGCAGAAATATATTATATTTGAAGGAAGAAAAAAAAAAAAGGTGCAAAGTAGCAGAACAAGCACAACAAATATACATACAGTAAATGAAAAAATAAACACTGGAATATGAAATAAGAGTACAAGTATCCACTTCTGTAATTCCTCATCTACATTCCCACCAAAGAGTCCATCGTCCTCTCCAGCCATTATGTTTGTTTAAATGTAGCAATGCAGCGAAAATACAACAAACATGAAGTAGGTTAGTATGCAGGAAGACATGTAATGAAGATAAGTTATTATGTAGGAAAGTATGAAACATCTACATACAATAAACTAGGTGAACACGTATACAGACAATAAATGAAATACAAAACAATGGAATATGAAATAACAGTACAAGCATGCACCTTTCTATCTCCTCTTCAACCGATGCAGTCAAGACTCCATCGTTTTCTCCAGCTATTCTATTTGTTTGAATGTGGGAACGCACAAAATACAATGAACGTGAATGGAAGCTGGTATGAAACGGAGAATAAGTAATATGTACATACAATAAAAGAGACTCAACGAATAGTCTAAAATATAGGCAGAAACATGAACCTTTGCGCTTCTCCATCCATAGATGTAAATATGTAATTTATTTTCCTTGCCCAAAATATATTACAAGACACAAAATATTACAAAATTGCATGGGCGTAGCTAAACGATTTATGGTTTTCCATGGCAAAGTGTCCAGATATGATTCCAGCGATGGAAATACATGTTCTTTATCGTCTACACAGAATGTTGTGCCCACGATACAAGATTTTGGTTTTCCGTGGCAAACTACCCAGATATGCTTCTAGACATGGAAATATAATTTTGCAGAATCTTTTTTGTACATATCATATCTCAAGCACAAGACAAATTGTATCGTGGGCACACCAGTCTGTGTAGAGGAAAAAGAACATCTATTGTCACATGGACACATTTCACCATACATGGTTTATAAATGCAGACAACATATGTTTTATTTTAACAAAAAAACAACGGATATTGCAATTTCAAATGTACTTCTCGAACTATTTTTCATGCAACTATTTTCTTTCATGTCAACATTGAAGCACCAACAAAATATCATAGAAGAACAGATATCGACCTCTCCAGACAGGGAAAATAACACGACTGCATGTCGACTCGTGGGTGCAGGGGTTGAACACCGTAAAGCGCCCAAAAAATAATAATAATCCAAAAAAAAAAAAACAGCTCCTACTACCGATGCAGGATCCCAACCCTGCAAAGCTAAATCAAACAAAAAAAAACAACAAGCACCAAACCAGTGAGAAAGCACGAACAAGCCCAACTGCAGCCCCAGGGCCCCAAAACATAAACCTGAGCCAAACAAACACAACCAACAACCGACGAACCAACGAACAAGCAACAACCACCGAACTAGTAAACAACATATGTATCTCTAATGATTACGAAACTGCAGTCGAAGCAAAGAAGGAACCAGAAACATACAACGAGAATGCTAGTAGAAATAAGAAAACATTCTTACTCGCAAACTGCAAACATTGAACAACAAACAAGGAATAGAAAAATGAAACCGTGGCATGGAAACTTACTCTGAAACGATGAAAGGCAGAAGCGTAGGTCAAATTGTGAACCAAACAACAACAACAAGCAACAACCGACGAACCATCGAATAAGAAGCACTCACCGAGCCAGTAAACAATGTATGTAGCTTCAACGATGACAAAATTGCATTGCAAGGCTAGAAGAAGGATGAAAGATACAATGCCTATTCAACTGGTGGTGGACAACAATATTGTGCAAAATCACTGCAACATTGTATGGAAAAATGTACTCCAAGAAGCGTATTTAGATAAACATTTAAGGTTGTTAGGCTGTCTAAGGACCTCACGGTATGCAAACATTTAATTTGTCAGGCCTGTTGGAGGACCTCGTGTCATGTAAACATTTAAGTTGCCAGGCCTTTTCAAGCACCTCAAAAAAAGTGTCAATACATTTCAATACAAATACATGGGGCAAGGACGTTATAAACTTTGGAATTATCGATCACTATAAAGATTGGATATCTAAACATTTCAATATGATTAGTACAAATAAAAAAAGCACCGTATATGATCTAAGACAATGCTAGCAGAAAAATGCAAAGACAAACATTCAAACTAATTCTAGCATTAATCCACCTTCAAGCAATGCATAAGAAAAATATATGATTCAAAAAGACTGTAGACGATGAAAAAGTTTGGATGTGCTAACATATAAAACATTGGGAATAACGAAGTCAACAATAAGACCTTTAATCTGTTATCCAATCAGATCACTACATATATGGTACTTTTTATTATATAAAATTCAATGTTTTTAGTTCCCTAGCTCGAACAATAGATATTATGCAAATATTTGTGGTCAAAGGACAAACTAATGTGAGGTCAACGAATTATCGATCGCTATAGTCCCTCTATGCCTACGATAGGGACTAATAAGTGCAAGATGATACTCATTATGGAGAACGTTGAAAAGTGTAAACAATACAAATGTCACTCACATTAAAAAGTGCTTCCTTGGATGATTTGACATGGAAAATGGACTTGAACTCTACCACCAATGCATATTTAGTTGAAGATTTGTTTGCAAGAATCCATTAAATGTGGCATGGAGGATTTAAGAAATCCACCTCTTAACCACCATCAATACTCTTGCAGGAAAGTTATTAAACTCTCATTGAAGGGTTTCTACCAAGGTAACATTTGAAAGATGCCAAGGTTTATTTTGCCACATTGACAAGCTAGGGTTCTCACTACCTAGTTACAAGTTCTACAAGTTCTGGCATATTAGAAAGTGATGACAGTTTACTTTACCACATTGAGAAGTCAGGGTTCTCATGGCCCAATTACAAGTTCTGGCATAGCATTTCCAGATCATTCCCAATGTGGAGAAAAGTAGTTCTGTAACTACAAACAATACATAATGTTGTGTTGTACACCAAACCACTCAGTGCCTATTTGGCATCTTATCATATATATTCAAAATTAAATATTTATAAAAGAAAACCATTCTTAATTTTTGTTGTTGTTGTGCCTTGAAAACTTTTATAAAACCAAATTATATAAACATAAGACTTCTTTTGCACATTATTCATTGAAAGACAAGTCACTGCTCTCTTTAGTAATAGCTCATTTAATAGAGAGTTATGGGCACCGAGAGAAAACAGGTTGGGAAATAATCAAATTGGGAGAACCAAAACAAAACGTAGACTTCTTTACAAATATCTGGATGGAGGATACCCCACTAAACCAGTGTTGGACAAAAATTGAGACAGAGAGTCCATGTGCACGTACTTGTGCAACCTGAGAAATGGAAGAGACATTTATAAGATATGTATAAAGTTAACATTTATAGCCCATACTCCCGTCCAAATGTCCACAAAAGAGCAACACATATCACATTCATCCAAATGTCACATAAAAGGGCAACTCATCTCACAACAACAAAAACACCTGCCCTAACCCTAAGTCTAAACCTGGGGCTCGACATTTCAAATGAATAATAAAATCCGTTCCTTGGCTTTGGGTGCATGTTCTACTCTAACTAGGATTTGTCTCAATGGTTTTTCTCTTCCTCATGCCATGGTTTCCTTCAAGCCTCTTGTGTTTGATGATGGTGGGGAAGAATTTCAGGTTCCATTAGGTAGTACATTATTTTTCTTTGACAATGGCAGCTCTAAATTTCAAGTTTTTTTTGGTGGACTTCAATATTTAGGAGTTTCTGGAACACGTTCTTCCATTAAAGATTCAATTAAAGGTCTGCTGAGTCTACAGGTCCTAATTGGAGAATCTACACAAGGTACTAAACTTGAGTCCTATTATTGCACAAATTGTAGGTTGGGCAAAGCCTGACCTAATCCACGAGATGGTGATAACTGTGGGAGAGTCTACCCACTGTCACCTTAGATAAAGCCTCCCCTCACTTTAGTGAAGGATAAATCCAACACAAAGGGGGAATCCCGACTGACCTTAGGGGAAATGAGATGGAAAGTGAGGTTATGGAAGTGAATCCCCTATAGGTCAAGTTGTGGAGAGATGGAAGGCTTGGGATGAAGTCTTGTTGATGAGGAAAGATTGCCAAGAAGTATTGTACCTTCAGAAAATAATTTTACCTGCCCGAGACACAAGAAGATACAAATATACAAGCCTAAATATTAAGTGGAAAAACAAGTTAAGCTTGTTTTCCGAAACTACTATAGTAAACAAGAATATATATCATCAAGGAACAAATCTAATTACTGCATATATAACCACTCAAAGCATCAAAGATTTATTGAGAAATGAAGAATAAAACAAGTAGATCAGTTCCCAATACTTTAACACAAACTCTAGTGGTACTAGAGGGTTGTTGTATTAAGTTTTCAGAGTATGTTTGTAACATCCAAGTGGCTGTAGAAAATATTTTCTACAACAACAAGTTTCAACCATGAGAATAAGCAAGTAATCTGACAAAAAGTTCACCAATAAGTAGTAGAATGATAGTAATGGTTTACAGGAAAATTTGCACGGTTGAAATGCAAGTTAAAATTGAAGGTATAGAGTGATTTGTTGCAGATCTAATGGATTTAGCTTTTATTTAGTTATAGCTCCAAGAATAATAGGCCAATCAAGACACCCTAGAGGCTTTAGCAAGCTTAAAGCATCGAGAAAAGATTCCAACTTGAAAAAAATCAATATCTCTCTAAATCATGTTTACCAATGCAAACAATTGATCTCTCCAATGCAAATAAAGATTGGTGCCTTTCCAAATGGGTTATGGAGTCTTCTTGTATTAAGTTAGGTCTACTAAATCTCAAGGGGTGTAAGCCCTTTTACGCCCTTGAGATAGCAACCCTAACAAGGTAAAGTCTAGGAGGGTGTGCACCCTTTTACTCCTCCTAGCAACCTTTGCAATAACCGTTTCAACAAACAATGACGATAAATCTTGGTGGAGGTTGTAAACACTTGTACTCCTCCAAGGATATAGCCAATAACAACCATGGAACAAGAAAGAAACCTAACAAAGTGCAGATTTTCCTTACCAATTCAAAAAAATGCCAAGACAAACCCTAGTTACC
>JASDQU010242882.1:154930-181993 GCA_032191745.1 Picea mariana
GAGAGAGAGAATGAATTTTCCCAAGAGGGGCGCAAATTTCAGCCAAGTAGTCTTCTCCAAATGGGAGAGCTATGATGAAAATGAAATATAAATAATTCTTATCTATAAAAATCCTCTAAAAAGTGTTTGTCCACTTAACTTTAGGGTAAACCACAAAGAAGGGGTCAGCCACCCTTACTTTTCCCCTTTACAACTGTAAATTTGATTTTGCACATAAGAAAACCTTAAAAGAAGCACGACGTCACCCCTTTAGGGCAACCTTTTGACACTTGGAACAAGTCGTTGAGCTTGGAGATGAAACGTTGGGCCTCCAAAGGCCCCCCTCTCATGCGCTAGGGTCTCATCCATAAAGCTAAGGCCTCTCTCCATCAAAATGTGCCAAGTGTCAAGTCAACCACACCACCACTCCAAACCCTAGCCCTAGGGTGACATCAAGCCCTCCAAATGTGACGTTTTGACCTCCTAAGGCAAAACATTGGGCTTGTAGGGGCTAGGTGAGGTCATCTAAAGTGTCTCTCAAGCCTCCAAAGGTTGTCATAATCATCCAGTGTGCGGGCCATGGTATCCAATCTATGGGCTTCATGCCCCAAGGAAGCCCAAACTAGGCTTGTTCCTAAAAAATTGTCCACCAAGCAAGGTCCTGCAAAGGCAATGAATACGCCCTCCAAGAATCTCAAGTCAAACATATCATGATAAATAAATCAAATCAATAAAAGAGTCACCTAAGCATGTGCATAAAAAACCAACTCATCAAATTAAACGAGTGCTCAAAGACCCTATGCAACTTGCCAAGTTTAGGTATGGGAGGGTTGACAAGTGACCTATTGGGTGAATCATCTCCTAAGTCAAGGAATGTTTCCCAGGTAGACCCCCTTCTAAGCCATGTGTAGAAGATGAAGTGGATGTTGATGTTTGGACAACATCGAGAAGACATTCTCCTAGATTAATAATTAATAATATAATTATTAATTATTAATAATATTATAAAAAGAATTCCATAAATTATGGTGGGCAGTAATTTCTAGTAAAAATGTCTAATTACCTAAATATGAAGAATGTACTGCTTATTTACTTCTACCTAAAATTATGCAAAGAATCGCATGAATTATGGAGGAACAAATTAACAAAGTCAAATACTATGTGGATGGATTATAACCAAATTAATGTTAATCTTTGGGTAGTTACGAGAGGTATTCTCCAATTATTTATAAGAAAGACAATTAAATTTAAATTTAATTTTCAAAGAGACATGTCTCTTTGGATCAATTTAATATTGCTATAAAAAGACACAACAATAGACACACATATTTATTTCTCTCTCACACGTGGGAAGTGATCTAAGAAAGAGATCGGAGTTTCTAAGTAGTTAAATTTTCTGAGTGTAATTACTTAGTGATGTTCTAGAGTTTACTAAAGTAAATCATTGGAAGTAATTATCACTTGCAAAAAATTGTGCTTGTCTAATTTAACATTAGAAAATCAACATGGTTAGCCGTATGACATCCAGTATATGATGGATGTGTGTTGGTCATAGTAGAAGACGTATCATTTGCAGGGTCACTGTATATAGTTCTGCACATTCATGTAATGAAGAAGAAGAGGAGGCCAACACATGCAGAGGGAGCAGATGACTTCGAAGACTATATAGCCTTAGAGGGAGTCAATCTTAAGAGGGAGCATGCAGACTCAAAGTGGGCATGATCTAAGAGAGAGTTAGTTGCTTAGAGAATTTCATTCAGAAAGTATTCCTCTTCAGATTTAGATTCATATGGGAGAGACGTCCTCTAGGACTGATAGACATGAGACTAGACCTTGAGGAGATATGAGACCTCCTGGAGAGGATTACCTTGTTTAAGTGAAGGAAGCCAATCAGAAGGACTGAGATGTGGAACTTTTAACCTTGATTCCGAGACATGTACATTGGTTGACAACAAAATATTTGTTGAGATACCTACATGGTGTGAGTGGATATGGAATGAGATATGCCTTGGATGGAGATGTGAAATTTGTAGAGTTATACTGACTTTGACTGGTCAAGGAGTGCAGTGGATTGGAAAAATAATTTCAGATGTTGTTTCAATATGGGATTGCTGTGATCTCATGGTTGAGCAGGGAGCAAACACTAGTGGCACTCAGTACAATGGAGGTAAAGTATATAACAACCAATATTGTAAGTCGTGAAGCAGTGTGGATTCAAAATGTTCTTGCATGACTTCATCCAAGACATGATGCAGAAGGGAGCTATGAAGCTCTAGTACACAACCACAGATGAGTAACATCAGGTAGACATTCTCCCAGAGTGGTCATGTTGATTTGACTGAGGAGAATGATACATTCACTCATAGGATTAGTCATATTAGATATCATTTTTGGGAATAACTGCGTAGTGTAAGTCATTAATCTATGACCCATATCCACGAGTATTAGTCACAATTGACTATTCAAATCATGAGAATTATTGGTCAGTTGCGACTAATACTCATGAATATGGGTCATAGATTAATGACTTACACTACACAATTATTCCCGAAAATGATATCTAATATGTTTCACTGCGGAAGCCCCTCTATGATAGGATTAGTCATGCTGATTTGGCTAATGGTGAATGGTCCAGGCGTAGTCTTTCTCCTTAGTCATGTTGACTTGACAAGGAGTGGAAAAGACTTGAGGTGCTAATGTTTCTCCAGGTGGCTGCATTGGGTAAACATTCTCCCAGAGTGGTCATGCTGATTTGACTGAGGAGAATGATATATTCACTCACAAGATTAGCCATGTTGATTTGGCTAGTGGTGAATGGCCTAGGGCGTTGATGTTCTCCAGCTATTAACATTGGGAAGATATCCTCCCAGAGTGGCCATGCTGACTTGGTTGAGGAGGATGATGCATTCACTCACAGTATTAGCCATGTTGACTTGGCTAGTGATGAATGGCCTAGGCGCAGTCTTAGAGACTTGATGTGTTATCACATGCCTACTCTAGGTTGGAGAAATATATACTAACTAGAAGAGCATGTGAGGATAAGTATATATCAATTGGGTGCATGACGAATATTATTACATCAACAAAGGATCATTGACATGTGTAAGAGGGAGTTGGCCTCAAAGTTCAAAATCAAGAATCTTGGCGTGATGCATAATGTCTCCCTAGCTGAGAAGGAGTGTTGAAGTTAGAAGCATCGGGCAAACATTCTCCAGTGTGGTCATGCTGATTTGACTGAGGAGAATGGCCCAGGAGCAGTCTTAGAAACTCGAGGTGCTTCCCTAAGATTCATTATCGGGTAGAAATTCTCCAAGTGTGGCCATGCTAACTTGGCTAAGGAGAATGGTCTAGGATGTTGATGTTCTCCAGCTATTAGCATCGGGCAGAGATCATCCCAGAGTGGCCATGCTGACTTGGCTGAGGAGGATGATACATTCACTCACAGTATTAGCCATGATGACTTGGCTAGTGATGAATGGCCCATGCGTAGTCTTCAAAGGACAAAAGACTCGAGGTGCTAGTGGTGTAGAATGTCTCCCTCGTTGAGAGGGAGTGTTGATGCTTGGAAAACATCGAGAATACATTCTCCCAGATTAATAATATTATTAATATATAATAATAATAATAATAATAAATTACATAATTATCAGAGACACATCCTTTCATGGATGGTCACCATATGTGCTTTTAGGTTCTCTATATATTTGGCACATCCATCATTCTATAAAAGAATATCATATACAACATTATATCATATCATCTCATATAAAAATTCAACAGTGAATGGGGGAAAAACTTTTGGGCATGGGTTTCATGACATACAAGGGATAGTAGTGTCTCATTTATGGGTGCCTTTGTAGAGGGCGTGCTACACCTTCATTTTCAATGCATCATTTTAACAAGCCCATTTATTGCGTTTTGTGTGTTTTTTTTTTTTAATGTTTCCAGGTTGAAGTGAAGGTGGGGCTTCTACCTAAGCATGAAAAAAATTTCCCACCTTGACTCTACCCTGGTCACATTATGCTTCCCCACATTGAGGACAATGTGTGGGACTTCTACCTAAGCATGAAAAACATTTCCCACACAGGCTCTACCTCGATTGGCATTTTTGCATTGTTATTTTTTACGGGTCCCATCAATTTCTTATGAGAGACATTTCATTGTCCTTGGGATCCCTGGGAAAGCATCTAGAAGGTTTATGATTAGATTTTAACTTTTTCCAGCTACAAACCTTTGGGCCTTCAACCCCTTCTTCCCATTAAATGAGGGGCAATTCCTTCTTGGGTCAGTACACCTGAAAATCCCAAAAGACGAAGAGGTGAGGGGATGAAGTGTGGAAAGTGGTAAGTATGATCGGGAATAACACGATGAATTGTCAAGGGAACCTCCCATTATCAAACCCATCCCTAAGGGTGACCACTTACTAGGGCGCATTGTCAAGCACCAAGGTGAAACATGGAAAATAGCATAACTTCCAAGCATTCGTTACATAATTAAAAGCAACTTTTAAATGCAACAGACTCAAATGGCTCAAATATTGAAATGACACCCACCATAATACCTGGTTTGTACCTCAGGGAGCAAGACCCAATGTCTTGTACCTCAAAATGCAAATGCAAGAAAGCAATATGACCTACCTACTTACCTGGGGCCTGGGCCCTTAAGAAGTCAAGTACCTTGAATGTAGGGCCAGAGAAGAGACCCATCCACTGGTCATGGAATATTTCTCTCATTTTAGGCTGTCAAGTAGTATTTCTCTTTCTCAGACTTCTTCTTGATGATGTAAAGGCCAAGCCAAGAGATGTTATCCTTCTGATCGTATTTAGGCTTGCCCTTCCTCTTATCCCACATTAATACAAGACTTCCTTCATTGTAGTTGATGTAAGATATATCTTCGATGTAAGGATATGAATGAGGTTCTCTGTTGACTGCATATTTAATGGATTTCTCATGTTCTTTGTTCCCTTTATATTCTTTCTTTAATATATTGATGGACCCTGGTTCCTTCCTTTGGAACTTCACAAGCTTCTCCTTGTACGCATTCGTCCTTGGGAGTAGCGTATCTATGCAATCTTTCTGCACAAAAGGCAGGTCCCATGGATCATATTCAATGATATGGTGGGGTACATCAAAGTCACACTCACTAGTGTAGTCAGGACTGTTGGGATCCATCACATGCTTCTCAGCCCTCTCCCGACTATATATAATCTCAAAAGTTCCATACCCCATGGGAATATGTGTGTGGGTGAGATCCATACTGAGGAAACCCCCAAGAGAAGTAGACCAACTTCTTGATAGAAGAATTCCCCAAGTATCTGGAACATCAATCATCACTATGTTCATAATGAGGTTAATATGAGAAAAGTCAATCAAGTAAACTTCAACATCTTCACAAAGCCCATAAACTTTGACCTTCTTGGAATCAATACCATAGACATTTCCATAAGGTTGGGTTGTCTTTAAACTGAGTTTTTCCATCACTTTCAAGGACATGACATTTGTTGAGGCTCTGGAGTCCATCATACAATTGTTCAAATGAAGACCATTTATCCCCAAAGAAAGATAGAAGGGAGGGTTATTATCCTTTTTCCGATCAAGATACATGGTATTCAAGGTTATTGGAGGGTCCTCCTTTTCGGCTGGTACTTTCAATAACTTCAAGACTTCTTTCCTCAAAGATTGGATCTTGTACATTTCTGTCACAAGGACTGTCATATTCAACTTCCCAAACATGGACGACACATCTATATTCAATTGAATCTCCTCTTCTGTTGAAGTTGGTTTTGGAAGCAATTCATCCACTAGAGGTGGAGGTGGTGGGACCACCTTCTCTACATATGGAAGAGGAACTTTGACCTCTGGATGAAGTAGAGTGGAACGTTGTAGGAGAGGAACTAAAGCCTTTTTTCTTCTTGCATACGTCAAAACTTCCTTTTTTCTCAATTCCTTTCAATGATTATCTGTTAATTGATTTAACACTCAGAGTCGTCCTTCTCTAGCTCCTCTTTTTCTGACTTCATCAATTTTTTCTTGAGTAATATATTATTCTTGGAAGTTACAAATCACGTCCATGAAGTTTATACCATTAGAGGAGTCTTCATCACATCGGGGACACTCATCCTCTCGATGAGGCTCTTGGCATGGATAGCACCATGGTGTTTCTTCTATGTTGACCATTCCAACTGGGTTCAATGTGTTAGGAGATTTTGTCTCTTGTTTAGGCTTCAACCTCTAACCTATGGCATCCCTCTGCTGTCTTGTAAATCGAGGTTTGAGGGTAGAATGATTTCTTTCCAAAGTGGTCTATCAACCCATGCACTGATTCTGAACATGGACAAATTGAGTACTCATCTGGTCTATCTTCTAAGTCAAGAGAGAAATTGGATCCGATGCACTACTACTAGGAGCTTTGGTCTTTGCTTATGTCTTATCATGAGGATACTGAAAAGGGTCAACCTTTGAGTCAAGAAGGTTCACTTCAATCTCTGCGCTATACCCTCTAGCTTGTGCCACACTGGTGGGCTTCTTATCCTTCAAGATAAAACATAGTTTCCCATCAAAAGAATTCATATAAAGGAGACGAACAACTGTATCTGGAGGACGTAGATCTGTCATGATTTGAATGTACAATTTGTCAAACCTATTGTCAAATTCAATTACTGTCTCATTCACTTTCTTATTTATTTGATTGAACTGAGCTACAAGCATTCCATTGTCCTTCTTTGTTGTCCATCTATTCTTGAACAACTTAGCAAAATCTTCATAATATGCTACGTGGTTATCAAGAAGGCCCCTGAACCATGTTTGGACATTTTTAGTCAATGATGAAGCCAACAATCTCATTGCTACACCCTCATGTTCTACTTCTACATTTTCCATATCTTGATCCATGAGATAGATATGATCATTAGCTGCGATCAAATTATTCCCCGAGAACTTTGAAAACCATTTGTGAGACTCTTTTGGCATGGTATTGGGATATCTGAGGATCGTGGCCATG
This sequence comes from Picea mariana, assembly GCA_032191745.1. NCBI lineage: Eukaryota > Viridiplantae > Streptophyta > Pinopsida > Pinales > Pinaceae > Picea > Picea mariana. The sequence continues at coordinate 161,910 of JASDQU010242882.1, forward strand.
TTTAAGGGTTTGTAGAAGTCTTTTTCCCAAGGGGACGAGTACCTTGGAAAAGGGTTTTGACAACGAGATATTTGAGAGGAGGCCTTCTTCGGTAAACCTTAGAAGGATTGAATCTTCCATGGGGGAAAGGTCTTGAGGGAAGGTGGATTTTGGGATGGTGGAGTTGCCAAATGAGCTTCAAGAAGAGCTCATCAAGGGTGGAAGGGGAACGTTCTCGCAGTGGAGTTTCTAGGCAAGCTAGGGGTAAAGGATTTGGGATGGAAGCTTGTCAAAGTGTCATTAGGGCATGAAATAAGATCCAAAATCCTCCCTGCAAACGATGCCAAAATGTTATCTTACAAACTGTAGGTTGGAAAAACCCGACCCAATCCACTAGATGGTGATAACTGTGGGAGATTCTACCCACTGTCACCTTAGATAAACCCTCCCCTCGCTTTAGTGAAGGATAAATCCAACATAAGGGGGGAATCTGGGCGACCTTAGGGGGAAATGAGATGGAAAGTGAGGTTATGGAAGTGAATCCCCTATAGGTCAAGTTATGGAGCGATGGAAGGCTTAGGATGAAGTGTTGTTGATGAGGGAAGGTTTCCAAGAAGTAGTGTACCTGCAGAAGATAGTTGTACCTGCTCAAGACACAAGAAGAGATGAGTATAAAAGCCTAAATATTAAGCAGAAAAGAAAGACAAGCTTGTTGTCCCAAACTACTGCAGAAAACAAGAATATATATCAACAAGGAACAAAGCTAATTACTGCAAATATAACCACTCAAAGCATCAAAGATTTATTGAGAAATGAGGCATAAAAAAAGTAGATCATTTCCCAATATTTTAACACAAACTTTAGTGGTACTGGAGGGCTATTGTATGAAGTTTTCAGAGTATGTTTGTAACAGCCAAGTGGCTGTAGCAAATATTTTCTACAACATCAAGTTTCAACCATGAGAATAAGCAAATAATCCAACAAAAAGTTCACCAATAAGTAGTAGAATGATAGTAATGGTTTACAAGCAAATTTCCACAGTTGAAATACAAGTTAAAATTGAAGGTATAGAGTGATTTGTTGCGGCCCTAATGGTTGTAGCTTTTATTTAATTATATATCCAAGAATACTAGGCCAATAAAAATTCCCTATAGGCTTTAGCAAGCTTAAAGCATCAAGAAAAGATTCCAACTTGAACAAAACCAATATCTCTCTAAATCATGTTTACCAATGCAAACAATTTATCTCTCCAATGCAAATAAAGATTAATGCCTTGCCAAATGGGTTATGGAGTCTTCGTGTATTAAGTTAGGTCTACTAAATCTCAAGGGGTGTAAGCTCTTTTACTCCCTTGAGATATCAACCCTAACAAGGTAAAGTCTAGGAGGGTGTAAACCCTTTTACTCCTCCTAGCAACCTTTGTAATAGCCTTTTCAACACATAATGATGATAAAACTTGGTGGAAGTTGTAAACACTTATACTCCTCCATGGATCTATCCAATAACAACCATGAAACAAAAAAGAAACCTAACAAAGTGCATATTTTCCTTATCAATTCCAAAAAATACCAAGACAAACCCTAGTTACCAAGTATTTTTCACCATCAAAGCAAAAAAAAGAGCCTCCAAGAGATAGTGCACCACTTAATTCCATAATACAAAAGCTAAACCATATCACGAGAGAGAGAGAATGAATTTTCCCAAGAGGGGCACAAATTTCAGCCAAGTAGTCTTCTCCAAATGGGAGAGCTATGATGAAAATGAAATATAAATTATTCTTATTTATACAAATCCTATAAAAAGTGTTTGTCCACTTAAATTTAGGGTAAACCACAAAGTAAGGGGTCAACCACCCTTACTTTTCCCGTTTACAAATTTAAATTTGATTTTGCACATAAGAAAACCCTAAAAGAAGTATGATGCCACCCATTTAGGGTAACATTTTGGCACTTGGAACAAGTCGTTGAGCTTGGAGGTGAAACATTGGGCCTTCAAAGGCCTCCCTCTCATGCGCTAGGGTCTCCTCCATCAAGCTAAGGCATCTCTCCATCAAAAGGTGCCAAGTGTCAAGTCAACCACACGACCACTCCAAACCCTAGCCCTAGGGTGATATCAAGCCCTCCAAATGTGGCGTTTTTACCTCCTAAGGAAAAACATTGGGCTTGTAGGGGATATGTGAGGTCATCCAAAGTATCTCTCAAGCCTATAAAGGTTGTCATCATCATCCGATGTGCGGGCCATGGTACCCAATCTATGGGCTTCATGCCCCAAGGAAGCCCAAGCTAGGCTTGTTCCTCCAAAAATGTCCACCAAGCAAGCTCCTGCAAAGACAATGAATATTCCCTCCCAGGATCTCAAGTCAAACATATCATGATAGGTAAATCAAATCAATAAAAGAGTCACATAAGCATGTGCATAAAAAACCACCTCATCAAATTAAAAAAGTGCTCAAAGACCCTATGCAACTTGCCAAGTTTAGGTATGGAAGGGTTGACAAAGTGACCTATTGGGTGAATCATCCCTAAGTCAAGGAGTGTTTCCTAGGTGGACCCCACTCTAAGCCATATGTAGAATATGAAGTGGATGGGGGGGGAATGTTTGGGCATGGGGTTCATGACATACAAGGGATCATAGTGTCTCATTTATGGGTGCCTTTGTAGAGGGTGCACTGCACCTTTGTTTTCAATGCATCCTTTTTGCAAGCCCATTTATTGTTTTTTTTTTTAATATTTCCAGGTTGAAGCCAAGGTGGGGCTTCTACCTAAACATGAAAAACATTTCCCACCTTGACTCTACCCTGGTCACATTATGCTTCCCCAAGTTGAAGGCAATGTGTGGGACTTCTACCTAAGCATAAAAAACATTTCCCACACACACTCTACCTCGGTTGGCATTTTACGGGTCCCATCAGTTTTTTATGAGAGACATTTCATTGTCCTCGGGATCCCTGGGCAAGCATATAAAAGGTTTATTATTGGATTTTATCTTTTTCCAACTACAAACCTTTGGGCCTTCAACCCCTTCTTCCCATGAAATGAGGGACAATCCCTTCTTGGGTCAGTACACCTGAAAATCTCAATAGACGAGGAGGCAAGGGGATGAAGTGTGGAAATTTGTAAGTATGATCAAGAATGATATGATGTCTTGTCAAGGGGACCTCTCAGTAGCAAACCAATCCCTAAGGGTGACCACTTACTAGGGCACAATGTCAACCACCAAGGTGAAATTGGGCAAAGGGCATAACTTCCAAGCAAACATTACATAATCAAAAGCAACTTTTAAACACAATAGACTCAAATGCCTCAATTATTGAAATGAAACCCACCATAATACCTGGCTTGTACCTCATGGAGCAAGACCCAATGTCTTCCGGAAGCAAGCTGGTGTGGCGGATACGATCATGATGAATATGAGATCTGTGGTGGTGAGGCAGGCCTCTATCTATGCAAGTGGATGCTGTCAACCATCTGTCTCTCGGTACTCGATGCCTGCGACATGAGGTCCTCGAGACATCATCTTCTTAGTTATCCCTAGGAAATGGTGATAACAAGTCCCTTAGTTCCCTACTTGGACAATAGTTCTCTACTTGGAGTAAATTAGGCAACCTAATCCATTAAATTTGTCTAGGTGGAGTTTTCTTTATTTTATTGATGAAATAGTTTACTTGTAGGTAATAAAACACAAATTTGTAAAACTCTACTGTTCTATTTAGACTTGAAAGAGTTGTTATTAGTCATTTTTCTATTAAAAAAACACTTTTTCCATAATGGAATAACCATTTTGAGATGTTGCCTTACTAAAGAAAGGCTATATACTAGTGTATTCAACGTGAGGGACCAGAAACCGAAAATAGGCAGGGATGATTTTAAGGATGGAAATTTATTTTAAAATGTAGAACCCTTGGCAAATCTTACTAATCCTTCACATGCCAACTATAACAATTTTGGCGATATTTTTGTAAAAATATTCAAATTTCTAAGGATTTAATATAAATTGTATAAAATTTTGGCGATTCTTAAGGTAAAATAATTTTATCCTATAGAATTTGGACGAATATTTTTTTAGAATGACGACTTTTTTTTGGGAAAAGTCATCGAAAATTAGTCCATGAGTGAAATTTAGCCCCTAAAATTATGCTTGAAAATAGGGTACTGTGCAAATTTACTAAGTGATTCCAGTAGATACACATCATACATTGCTTAAATTGTGTAAATAAACAAACTTCCAAAAAACTCATGAGCCAACTTCCACTGAAATACATATAAAAATGGAGGATAGTTGGGCATTGACCATGGCAGATTTTATCTTGGCCGCCTACTTCCCACACAGTGAAGCTTAGATTTTTAAACATAACAATCTCTATATTGAATCTGATAGTCGACATTGTTCTCACGTACTCCCCCAATTTGAATTTGTAGAGAACTGTTGTCTTTTTCTGTTTATACATTCCACAAACATATTATAATATTACAAAGCTATTCAACACCATAATTACATAACATACAAAACATAACATTGAAGTGAGATATTTGACCTGCTTCATCTAAACCAAGCATCAATATGCAAACTTCCTTTGCCGTGCAAGAAACCATTCTATAAAAAATTCTAGCTATGGCATTACCCATTGTTACCATGGCTCTCCGGAAAGGATGAAAAATATTAGTAAATAGATATCAATGAATATCAATGAAGTTGATCGAGGTGAAACATCGTGCATGATTGCATCACAAAAACGTTTCCAAAATTTCATTTATATGCTATTAATGTGACTTATATCACAAGGCCATTTTTTTTCTTCTAATAGTTCATTTATATGTTATTGATGTATTTTCTCTAGCTTTGAACCATGAATAGTGTCAATGATGTACCACTAACTTCTTTCCTTATGATCTTTCCTTCGCTGAATTTATTTGTTTTGATATACTCTTGGTCAATATGAACATTGAATGCATGATTTTGTACCTGGCAATTTTTGGATTTTGTTCAATTTTTTTATTATTTTATTATATTTTTTAACAAGACAAAGGTTTTTCGTACTTTCCATATGTCTCGTATATTTCAATATGAGCCACAAACCTATTCAATACATCACAAACTATGTACCTTAACCTTAAATTTATGGCTTCACGTCAGGTCACCCATTTACAACTTCCTGTGAACTCAATACACAACAAACAAAGGAGATCCACATATTAAAAAAGTGCCACTGCAGTGGCGATGTCCCTGCCGAGAAGCACTTTTTGCATGTTCTCTTGAATGGCTTGAATTATGTAACCTTATATTTCTAGTGCATGACAAGGGATACTTATTAAATTTATTTTCTATTGCATATTTTGGTCATATATATAGTCATTAAATGGTTAATCTCCTTTTAACCAACCCCAACAATAATTAAAGGGTTAATCTCCTTTTAACCAAACCCAACCCACCATAAACATGGGTTCACACAATGATTCATGAGCTTTCACACACTGGTAAAGTGTGGTGGGTTAATATTCTCAAAAGTATCTAGTTCATTCATCTCCTTCCTATTAGGACATTGCCACATACGTTTTACCTTATAGCTATGATAATGATAGATGATTGATTCTTTTACATTGGTGTAAAATGCTCTCGATCAACTCTTACCATACTTGATGTACTTATGTATTATAAATATTAACATGTTCTTAATGAATGTGTTAAGGACTCATTGAATCTATTTCATAGAGAAGATTGAAATTATATGGCTATTAAGTTTTGTTTTATAGTGCACGTAAGTTAAGTTGATATATATAAATGGTTTTAGAAAAATTTGTCTGACTAAGTTTTGTTTTTGTAAGTGATGTATTGTAGATTGGAAAATATTATTGTATAGCCTTTTAGGAGTGATGTAATCCCCACGTGACAAAATTCCTAGAATTGTCCAATTTCTATTTCCTTTTTGCCAGATGAATGATTTGATTTAATCAGTTATACCACTGGACAACTAGAATATCATGTAATGTTTGTTTATTGTCCAAATGGGTTATGTAGATTCTTTCACCATTGTTCCTTTTAAAGGTATTGATTGTCTTATTTCTTTCACCTGACCTAATATTCATTTACAGGAGATATATGAGACAATCTCACTTTGGATTAGGCACCTATTTTCTTTTGAGGGAGATATATATGGGATTTCTTGGAGGTCGATCGAGGCAATATAGCCTTTAGGAGGATCAATAGGATTGTCGAGCCAGATGAACAAAGCATCCACATTTCATCTAGTGGGAGCATCCAAAGTGTGGACAAACATGTAAGTAATTTGCATCCTATGTTTCGAGATTAAAGTGCTAAGGTAGTCCCAAGCCAAAGAGTGTATGATACATGAGGAAACAAAATCGCAAGAGGAGTGTGTGGCAAGGTGATGATGCAGATCCAAACCAGATGAATAAAACCCTAACATGCATAAAGAGTTTTGGTATGTCATTGCAATAGCTCCCGTCTATATGTAACATTCCTACCAACCTATCTTCCAAGACCATATCCAAGGGGTGGGAGTGACATTCTTCCCAAAAAAGGGAATGATCGATTCTGGTTCCCTCTTTTTCCTAATTGTATGGGTTCCTCTAGCCTAGTCTTTCTTCTTTCAGGGATAATAGGGGTGATTCCTTGTCCTGGGTGCAGAGAAGGATCCAGTTCCAGTCGCAACAAAGCCCATTCTGATTATCCCTTTCAACTTTTTCTATGCTTACGAGGCTTCAACGAGGTAAACTGGCCTTGGATGGTTATAATGAGAATCCTCACCACCTTTGGATGGATATAATGAGAATCCCTGCCACCTTCTAAAAATTGTACTGGATCACTTTTCATTTTATGGATTTTTGTGGGCAAGCAACAAAGCATGCCATGTAATTTTTACATGCTATCAATTTTAACCTTCATTCACTCTTGGAAGGAAAACTATTTTGAATGTGAGAGAGTGTTTTCAACCCAACTTTGGAATCAATTATTTTGTTAACAAAGACACTTAAAATGCCAATAGTGGTAAAAACAGTAACAAAACAACAGTAATGATTGTACCAACAACAACAACAACAATGGATTCAACACTAAGAACAAATGATTCAATAAATTTACCAATAATATATTTGATAGCAGGCTAAACAATGTTAATGATGAGAAAAACACAGATAAGATACTTAGTAATTATATTTTTGTAGTTTCTTTGCTGCGATAAATGTTTTTGGTTGCATATTTCACTATTATTGTTAAACAAAATAGTTGAATACTCATGTTTGCTTCTTTCCTATGGGATTTAGCAATCTCATTTTGCATTTTCTCAAATGTCATGGCCTTTTTTTCAACCAATTTCCTCTGAAGTAAAATAAACAGTACTTACTATAAAGTCAGACATAAATGTTGTATCCTCACATCTCTATTTTTTTCATTTTGATGTTAGCTTTCACTTTCTGCTCATTCTCCCATGCCTTGATAATTGCTTCATCTCTCTTGAATCTGCAATGTAGCATTCCATTACAGTAGAGTTAATTAGTGCTCATCCAATTGATTCTAAGACTTGGGCCTGCTTATTTTATTTTAAATATTATATTAAAATCCAACAACGTTAATTTCTGATGTTCTAATTCACTTGTTCTCAACTTTGGCCATTTTGGCCTGTTTCCAAGCGATGACCTTGGCTTCTATCTCGTCTCTCTTAATATTTTGCAAAGCGAGATGCTTTAGAGTGGACATACGGTTCTCCTTGCATCTAGTTGAAGATGAGTTAGATTCTATGAGAATGTTCTCACCATTTATGTTTCCACTTTCTACAATGGCACCTCTCTCGTTATGTTGTGCATCCCAAGAACTTGGTGGAGCATCCCTATTTGAAGTAGAGCCTCACAAAACAAATATACAAATAAAAAATCAATAAATCAAATCCAAAGCCGACAATTAGAGATACAATGGGTAAATGAAATTATCAAACATCAATACTGATCATATAGACTACACAAACTCGAACTTCTTCGATCTCCGTGAAACTCCACTCACAATTGTTTAATTGCAATACCGATACTATCATTGATCTAAGAGTGCACTATCAATTCTCTTGCTTATAGATATGTGTATTCTATGAAAAATAAAACCTATTGAATTTTACCATTGAATTAAGTGGTAAAGTCAATAATGAACCCACTTGGAAATATACTATCGTTGATCTAAGAGTGCATTATCAATACTCTTGCTTATAGATATGTGTATTGATGCAGGAGCATCGCTATCAAATCAAATAAAAGCGGACGTGGAAGCGAAGTCGACACTTCAACGTATTGAAAGAGCCAAACCGACTCTTAACTAGCTTGGTAGTGGCGTGGAGATCTTTTTGAATCTCTCGTTAATTAATTAGTTGTATGTAAAGTCGGGCCATCGTTTTGAATTGACGGATTATTGTAAATCCTTACACGACTGTAATATATTACAGGTGTAGGATATTAGCCCGTATGAGTCATTAGGTTGCATTAATTAATCTAAGTAGGTAACCGCTAGAGTGATAGGTGATAGATTTTAAATAAGAGAAAGAAGAGCGAGGAAGCTCTGGGTCCTTAGACAAGTTTTTCATTGTAATGGTTGTAAGAGATAGCAATGTAATCACGTTTTTTTTTCTTTGAAATGAATAGAACAAAGAAAATTGATTTAATTGTACAGTGTTGATACTGTTTGACTGTTGTTATGTATTCTGTGAGTGTATGAGGTTCATGGAAAATGAATAATTGAATAAGTTTCAAGTGTTTCTCTTCTGTAAGTTATGCAAGGAGTACATATCGAATGCAAGGAGTGCGTGTGAGAGAGTCTTTTTCGACTCGGAGCTCAGAAGAGACAACGTGGAACTTTTGTATGCAGAGTGTGCATATTAAGCGCAAGGAGTGCGTGTAGAAGCAAACTTGCTCTAAGTTCGAAAGCCGAGGAGGTTGAGCGCAGAGTGTGCCAGGAGGGTACTAGAAAGTTTTTTGAAAGACGCAGAAGGGTTGAATCCCTTGGATACTGAGTAAGTTAAAAGCTCAGGGAGGAATAGTGCAAGTTTGCACGCAAGAGCATAAGTGGGCGCCAAGGTGAAGTTAAATTTCATTGACAAAAGCTCAAGAGGGAAAACACCGCTGAGACCTTTGAAATAATTGAAATCTTTCAAGTTAGGAAAGAATTCAAGCTCAAAAGGGTTGACGCCAAGTTATTTGTCAAGGAGCTATTGAGAACTTGGATGGACGATAGAGACTCTTGGAGGGAGAAGCGTCAATAGCCGTGTGCCATTAGATCCAAATAAGCTGTGAGGAGGATAAGGGCGAGAGTTATTCAACACTCAAAAGTTCAGGAGAGATAGGAGTTGTCGATCTAAGGGAAGATCGAACCATTGGTTCTTTTCATCGGAAATTCATACACCAGAAGAAGGGAGGAGAACTAATTCACGAGTTCACGAAGTGCGAAGTCCCGTAGCACTAAGAAGCTGGGCCCAAAGTCACAGTCAAAGGTCACATTGAGGAAGATTAAGGGAGGATCTAGCGCTCACTAGATTCCTAGTTCGGAGTTCGGGAGTCAGGAAAGTCAAGGTTGGCTCCTATGCAAATCCCCAACATGCGAAGTCACGAAGCGCCTTTTGGTTAAGCACGTGGTCACAACCAGTGGTCACATGGAGAAGGCTTGCGCCCAGTGTTAATTCACGCAGGAGGAGTTTCATAATGACCTGTGGATTATTTCTCGGAGGTTCCAGCAGGGAATCAAAGAGCTGTTTCAGCTCAGTATTGTAAATGATCCTAGATTGGGAGGTCGCACAACCCTTGGAGAGAAGGGGGTTTGCACCAAGTGGTATCAGAGCCTGAAAAAATTTGAAGTTGTATTCTGTGTGTTTGGAGCAGTGGAAATAATGCCGCCAAGGATACGTGTAGATCCACCTATAGTAAACCGTGCTGTAGGAAAAGAAGTGAGAGAACTTCGTGCAAGGTTGGAAGCGATTGAAGCAATGCAAAGGAGAGCATCTGCCGCTGGAGACGTCAGTGACGCAGAGAGTGAAAAAATAGAAGTTGAAGAAGCTACAGGGGAAGATGCGGGCGACAAATGCTTCTTGAAAGTTGTTATGAATTTGGGAGCTAGAGCGAAGATGGACGTCCCAATGTATGAAGGTAAATTGGATGCCAAAGAGGTATTGGAATGGATAAGGTCCATGGACAAGTATTTCAACTATGAAGATGTCGATGAAGGAAGGAAGGTGAGACATGCTGTCACCAGATTAAAGGGACATGCAACATTGTGGTGGGATGAACTACAGGCAGAGAGAAGGAGCAAAGGAAAACAAAAGATAAAGAATTGGGATAGGATGGTAGCCAAACTGAAGGCTAAATTCATACCTAAGGGTTACCAGATAAACTTGTTTAGAAAGTTGCAGAACCTGAGACAGAGGGGTATGACAGTGAAAGAGTATACAGAATAATTCTGTAGACTGAATATTAGGACTGGACAAAGGGAGAAGGATGATGAAAAGTTGCCAGGTATATAAATGTCTTGAGGTATGAAATCCGAGATGAGATTAATATGATAACCGTAAGGACAATGTAAGATGCTTATCAGATTGCATTGAAGGCAGAAGAAAAGTTGGCCAGGAACTAGAGTCAACAAAACATAAGTAGAGGCTTAAATAGAGGTAAGGGGATTGTCTATGATAAGGCACCAAAAAATAAGGATGAGAATGAGAAATCATATGGTCACCTTGAAAGGGGAGGAAGTTCCCAAAGAAGATTGTTTGGTGGGAGAAATTATTTTCCTCGAGGAAGAGGAAGAGGTAGAGGAGTTGGAGTTAAATATTATTCCCGTGGAAATACATGACACATGTCTTGGGAATGCCCTGAGAGGAAGAAAGAAGGAGGAGGAGAAGCACACATTTCTGAAGCTCAGAAGAATGTGGAAGTAGAAGCAGCAGAAGGAGGAAAAAACCTTATGATTAGGAAATTTCTTCTAAATCCAGATAAAGAAACATAAACCTCATTTCAGCGAATGAGATTGTTCAAGACTGCTTGTAAGACAAAGGAAAAATTTGCAAAATGATTATAGACAGTGGGAGCATTGATAATTTAGTATCTACAGAAATGGTGGAGAAGCTGGAGCTGGAGACAATTGCACACCCAAGTCCATATAAAGTATTGTGGTTGCAGAAAGGACATCAAGTAATGGTAAGTCAACAATGCAAAGTTGAATTTAAAATAGGAGGCTATAAAGATGAGATTCTGTGTGATGTAATTCCCATGCATGTTTGTCATATTTTGTTAGGGAGACCATGGCGGTTTGATAGGAATGTCATTCATGATGGGAGGAAGAATACTTATACTTTGGAAAAAAATGGTAGAACCCACATGTTACTGCCAATAGAAGAGAAGAAATAAAAGGAAGAAGCCAACAAACGAATACTTCTCATGAGTGGGAAGGAACTCTTGAAGGAAATCAAGAAAGATCAAGAAATGCAATTTGTTGTAGTGAGGAAGCCGAGAGTTATCCTTACCAATACTTATATGGATGATTTACCTGAAGAAATCCAGGAATTGTTAGAGAATTTTGCTGACATAGTAGTGGATGATTTGCCTCACTCATTACCACCCATTAGGAGTATTAGCCATCATATTGACTTGATTCTAGGAGCCATTTTTCCAAATAAAGCAGCGTATAGGTTGACACCTCAAGAGAATGAAGAAGTTAAGAATCAAGTTCAGGAATTGTTGGATAAAGGTTTAGTCAGGGAAAGTCTAAGCCCATGTGCAGTACTGACTGTATTGAGTTCGAAGAAAGATGGGGGATGGAGAATGTGTACAGATTCTAGAGCCATCAAGAAGATTACCATCAGTTATAGATTTCCTTTACCCAGGATGGATGAATTGATGGATTGTTTGAGTGGAGCAAGCTATTTTTCAAAAATAGACTTGAAGAGTGGATATCATCAGATAAGAATGAGAGAGGGAGATGAATGGAAGACACTAAGGAGAAATATTCTACATATGACAAGGAGTTTTATGCAGTGATTCAAGCTTTGAAGAAATGGAGACATTATTTAATTTCAAAAGAGTTTGTCTTGTATAGTGATAATCAAGCTTTGCAATTTATTACTAGGCAGGAGAAGTTGAATCAAAGGCATGCTAAGCGAGTAGAATTCTTGCATAATTTTACTTTTGTCATTAAACATATTTATGGAAGTGCTAATAAAGTTGCAGATGCTTTGAGAAGGAGGAGTTTGGTTATCCAAGAATTCCAAGTGAAGACCTTAGGGTTTGAGCACCTTAAGGAAATGTATCAGGAAGATCTAGATTTTAAGGAGGCTTATGAAGCATATGAAAATCCTTTGTTGAGGGATAACAACTCATGGGCATAATATTTGATCCAGGATGGATTGCTGTTTAAAGGAAGTCAATTTTGTATACCAAGATGCTCAATAAAAGATAATTTGTTGAAAGAAAAACATAGTGGAGGTCTAGCCAGACATTTCGGTCATGACAAAACATTTGCACAGCTGAGTAGTTTGTATTATTGGCCAGGTATGAGGGAAGATTTGAAAAAATTTGTAGACCGATGTAAGATTTGTCAACATGCAAAAGGGAAGAGACAAAATACTGGTTTGTATCAGCCATTGCCTATTCCAAAAAAGCCTTGGGATTCAATTAGTATGGATTTTGTATTGGGATTACCTAGAACCCAGAAAAGAAGTGATTCCATATTTGTTGTGGTCTATAGATTTTCTAAAATGACACATTTCATACCATGCCAGAAAACAAATGATGCTACACACATAGCCAATGTGTTTTTCAGAGAAATTGTGAGATTACATGGATTGCCTAGAAGTATAGTTTCAGATAGGGACAGTAAGTTTGTAGGACACTTTTGGAGGACTCTATGGAAGAGACTGGGAACTAATTTATATTTTAGTTCAACATATCAACCCCAGATAGACGGACATAATGAAGTTGTGAACAGGAGTCTGGGAAATTTTTTAAGGAGTTTAGTCACTGAACAAGGTTGTCAGTGGGATCAGATTCTGACACAGACAAAATTTGCATTTAACAATTCAGTTAACAAGAGCACTGGAAAAAGTCCATTTGAGATAGTATACAGAAGACAACTAAGAGGGGTTGCAGAATTGAGAGAGTTGAAATAAGATGAATTCAGGAGCGCTGGAGCAGAAGATTTTGCTACAGAAATGCAAAGACTTCATGATCAAGTTAGGAGGCAGATACAAAATAGTAATCAAAAGTATAAGGACAGAGTTGATAAAAAAAGAAGGGAAGTTCAATTTGAAGTGGGAGATGAAGTTTTAGCTCATTTGAGGAAGGAAAGGTTTCCAAGAGGAACATATAATAGGTTGAAGATGAAGAATATAGGACCATGCAATATTCTTAGAAAATTTGCAGCATATGCTTATGAGATCGAGTTGCCGGACAATGTTGGAATATCACCGATATTCAACGTTGTAGATTTGTATCCTTATAACAAAGATTACAAAGGAGAATTGGATGATCAGGAAGAGATTCAATGGGAAGAACAGATGCCCACAATAGAAAAACCTTAGATGGAGAAAATATTAGAATAGAGAGTTGGAAGGAAAACCAGAAGAAAGATGCATCCTGAATATTTGGTAAAGTGGAAGGATCACCCTGTGGAAGATTCAAGTTGGGTAATGGAGCCTGATATTTTGAAGCCTGGAAAAACAATGTGAGAGCTCATGGACATGAGTCCATGAATATTTTGGCCAGAGGAGTATGATGCAGGAGCATCGCTATCAAATCAAAGAAAAGCGGATGTGGAAGCGAACTCATCACTTCAACACATTGAAAGAGCCAAACCAACTCTTAACCAGCTTGGTAGCAGTGTGGAGATCTTTTTGAATCTCTCGTTAATTAATTAGTTGTATGTAAAGTTGGGCCACCGTTTTGAATTGACAGATTATTGTAAATCCTTACATGACTGTAATACATTATAGGTGTAGGTTATTAGCCCGTATGAGTCATTAGGTTGCATTAATTAAGTTGAGTAGGTAACCACTAGAGTGATAGGTGATAGATTTTAGATAGGAGAAAGAAGAGCGAGGAAGCTCTGGGTCCTTAGACAAGTTTTTCATTGTAATGGCTGTAAGAGATAGCAGTGTAATCACTTTTTTTTTTCTTTGAAATGAATAGAACAAATAAAATTGATTCAATTGTACAGTGTTGATATTGTTAGACTGTTGTTATGTATTTTGTGAGTGTATGAGGTTCGTGGAGAATGAATAATTGAATAAGTTTCAAGTGTTTCTCTTCTATAAGTTATGCAAGGAGTGCATATCAAACACAAGGAGTGTGTGTGAGAGGGTCTTTTTCGACTCGGAGCTCAAAAGAGATAGCATGGAACTTTTGTATGCAGAGTGTGCATATTAAGTGCAAGGAGTGCGCGTAGAAGCAAACTTGCTCTAAGTTCGAAAGCTCAAGAGGTTGAGCGCATAGTGTGCCAGGAGGGTACTAGAATTTTTTTTGAAAGACACAGAAGGGTTGAATCCCTTGGAGACTGAGTAAGTTAAAAGCTCAGGGAGGAATATTGCGAGTTTGCACGCAAGAGCGTAAGTGGGTGTCAAGGTGAAGTCAAATTTCATTAACAAAATCTCAAGAGGGAAAACACCGCTGAGACCTTTGAAATAATTGAAATATTTTAAGTTAGGAAAGAATTCAATCTCAGAAGGGTTGACACCAAGTTATTTGTCAAGGAGCTATTGAGAACTTGGATGGACGATAGACACTCTTGGAGGGAGAAGTGTCAATAGTCATGTGCCGTTAGATCCAAAGAAGTTGTGAGGAGGATAAGGGCGAGAGTTATTCAACACTCAAAAGTTCAGGAGAGATAGGAGTTGTCAATCTAAGGGAAGATCGATCTATTGGTTCTTTTCATCGAAAAGTCATACACCAGGAGAAGGGAGGAGAACTAATTCACGAGTTCGTGAAGTGTGAAGTCCCGTAGCGCTCAGAAGCTAGGCCCCAGGTCACATCCGGAGGTCACATCGAGGAAGATTAAGGGAGGATCTAGCGCTCACTAGATTCCTAGTTCGGAGTTCGGGAGTTCGAGAGTTGGGAGAGTCAAGGTTGGATCCTATGCAAATCCTCGACATGCGAAGTCACAAAACACATTTTGGTTAAGCGTGTGGTCACGTGGAGAAGGCTTGCGCCCAATGTTAATTCGAGCAGGAGGAGTTTCATAAAGACCTGTGAATTATTTCTCGGAGGTTTCAATAGGGAATCAAAGAGCTGTTTCATCTTAGTATTGTGAACGATCCTAGACCGTGAGGTCGCATAGCCCTTGGAGAGAAGGGGGTCTGCACCATGTATTCTATGCAAAATAAAACCTGTGATTTTTACCATTGAATTAAGTGGTAAAGTGAAGAATGAACCCACTTGGAAATATGGGTGGAAATAAATAAAAGAAGTATTAATTAAAATTGATTTACATTAAATTTTTTTATGAAAAGATAATTAATATTTAAAAAAAAAAAAATATTAAATAAAATTATTTAAAATTGAAATATTCTTATTATTGCTATTTGAAAATGTATAATATTGTCTTAACTTTTACGTTGTGAAGATAATATGCAATTTACAAAATAATATGCAATCCATAAAAGGGTCATTATCGATGACATATTAATTAAAATATAATATATAAACATATAATTTATGAATGATGTATTAATTAAAATACAATATATAAACACACAAAATAATACATATAATTTGTGGATGACATATTAATTAAAATACAATATATAAACACATAGAATAATACATATAGATAATTTGTAATCCATAAAAGATTATTATGGATGACATATTAATTAAAATATAATATATAAACACACAATTTATGGATGACGTATTAATTAAAATACAATATATAAACACACAGAATAATACATATAATTTATCAATGACATATTAATTAAAATACAATATATAAATACACAGAATAATACATATAGATAATTTGTAATCCATAAAAGATTATTGTCGATGATATATTGATTAAAATATAATATATAAATCACAAATATGCAAAGTAGAAAGTAATAGTTCTTGGCTATCATTGTCAATAACTTATTAATTCAAATAAAATATATAAACACAAACCTGTCATTTAAAATATAGATAAGCAATGTAAATGATATAAATTAAATGGTCTAAAATATAGATAAGTGTTGCATGGCAGTGTAGTCCCCGCCAGGTTGAATTGGGAATAAATGCACAGGGATGGGGAAAAAGTAGCGGAGGCAGTTGGAAACTGCAGCAGAGATGTGGCAAGCATCATGAAGCACAGGTGGTATCCATGCAGGAAATGACATGTGGCTTCTAGAGTCCCATTTAGTTTTTGAAACTATATAATCCATCTTTCTATGTTCGAAATTTCCGTTCTTTCCAGTAGTGTGACTTGTTATGTTCGAAATTTTTGTTCCTACCTTACATGTTTGATCTCTTCAATGTATTTATGAAATTCATTCATAATGATTTCCGTATACTTCCAACTGGTTAGAGTTAAGTACAATTTCCATAGACCATATGGCTTGTGTCTCTCTATATGTGCCAAGACAAATAAAGTTATATACACAGGAGGAGAAAAATATATGCATGAGAACAAGATAAAACACAGAAGACACATATAAAGTTACATTCAAATTAAATAAATACAATTTCTTGACATTCAACATAGTTGAAGATAAAAATTTCTGAGCACATAAATATAAAAGGAGATAAAAATAGTTTTATTTGAAATATATCAAAAAATAATATTGTTTGTTACATATTTCTGGAAATTTAAAGGCGTTTGTCATATAGACTGGGATTGGGGCTCCCACGGACCATAAGAGAAATATGTACACGAAATAGGACTGTGGAAAGAAGAAGTGGGCGACGATACAGAGCAATACCAGAAAAGAAGAAATTGGAAAGTATCAGTCTTTGGCTAGACATTTCTATTTAAAAAGGTGGAATAATTGGATTGATATATAAAGCAGGATGTGATCAATATAGACTTACAATGATGGTACATATCACCCCTTTTTCTATTTGCTTGCTGATGCCTTTTTATTGCTATCGTCAATGACTACTGGAATCGTGCCAACTGCTTGTTGCCTTTCGTCGACGACCTGCTTCATTGCCCTTTGGACCCATTCTTCAATGTAGCTTCTCAAGGGGGCCACGTTGATCTCATTCTGGATTTTTATGTTGAAAAGTTCCTTTCCTAATTCCCTTAGATCGATAGAAAGATTACGTAGAGCCTGATCAATTTATTCATTTGTTATCGAATAGTCAACTAGCCAGCTGTCCACGTCATCTTCACCATATTCAAGGATGCTGTAAAACTTTGCTAAAGATAACCCCTTAAAAATATCAACTTTTTTATCGAAGGATTGCTTAGTTAAGGGCAAGGAGTTGAGGTTTAAGTTAGGGTGTTGGACCTCGTTGGTCCTTCTAGCTAAGTCTATTTTGGTCAGCTTTGTGAATAGTTTTTCTTTCTTTGATATGGATTGTTCACATGATTGGACAATGAGATGTAGGTTCTTCACTTTCTCTTTCCAACATGCATTTAATTGAGTGATCCGGTTTTGGGAGGGGATATCTTCTTGTCTTGTTCTCGTTTATGTCATGTTGTTGACAAGGGTGCTAAAAGGGATGATCGTGTCTAAATAGAAACATTCTTCATTTTTTAAATCCACCTACAAATGTTCGAGCAAAGCATGTGCCCTCGTTCCAAGGGAAGCCATACTTTGTGATGTTTCCCAGGCCTTAGTAATCAGTTCCATTCTTTTCTTGATATTATTCTCCACATGTCCTCTACACGATGTGAGGAGGATGGAGGATCCTTTTAACTTGGTTGCAGGTGTGACATGCATGGCTATTGCTAAAGGACTGGCAAGAAATGACATATGAATCAAAGCTTCCTCCAATTCCTTGACTCGGTCCTTCAGTCTGGCATTCTCGGCCTCAATGCCTCCAATGGAATCATCAAGAGCATCTCCGGTTGCTCTGTGAAGTCGAGAGATTTGGGACGACCGCATGTTCGCAAGGTTAATCTTTGAACAAGATTTCCTTTTATTATTTTTTACATCTCTCTTTTCAATAATTATTTTTTTAGACTCGCTGTAAAAAAAAACGCTCTAGAATACGAAGGATTCATCTTCATAAAAAATTTCAGTATCAACTATGTCCATTGGGCAACTATGCTAGATCGCATCTCCGAGATGATCAAGGTTGCAGAATACGCTATCCAGATCAGTCTCAAGTTCCGTGTTCTCACTCTCAATTTCGAGCTCTTCCTCTTGCCCTACATTTTTTTTTCTCTTCTTCTCCATGGGAAGCTTGTGAGAAATATCAATTTTAGGGTGATGAGGGTTGTTATCTCCTCCTCTGTTTGAAGAATTCTGGGTTTCTTTCTTAGCCTTTCAACATATCTTAGGTTCAAGTTGTTGAAATGGGCTGTGAATTCATCATTTTTGTTGACGTTCCTCAACACGAAGTCCTCGACTTTCCAAGGCATTAGAATGAACTATTTTTGTCTCTTCTCATGGAATAGATGCAACCATTAGTTGTATTGCCTTGCTATTTCTGTAACAAACATTCTGTCCGTAATGTGACATGGAAGAAGAGCAATTTTTTCCTTGGATCCAAAAATCCTTATCACATTGCAATTCTCCATTTGTTCAAGTGCCCCCTTCCTGTCCAAAAACTTGGTTGCCTGGTCAAATATGCGGGGAGCATCCTTTTCCTAATAATAAAACTTTGAAAATAGAGACAAAGTCATTAAAAACCTCATAAAAACAGTGGGAGGCCTTGTGCCTCCACAAGGCCTGGTACAAGAAGGTTACTCGTTCAAATTCCTAGTTTACCTTTTTGGACAAAGACAGTTTTGGAAACATACAACAATGCGCTATCACGAAAAACAAGTAGGATGACATATAAAATTTCTTCTCCTTTTTGAAGCTTGACAATTGAGAACATATTTCAAGGGAAATTAGCTTCCCCCAATAAAAAATAACTTCTTCCTTTACTATGAAATATAAGATATAAAGAACCATGCAGGAAATAGTTGTTGTGGATTCCTCTCCCGTTATTTTTATAAATAGCCAGTCAATTTCCCAGAATTGATTTCTAAATGAACTAACTTGCAAGCTTGTGATATCTTCAGGAACTGCCATCTGGTCTTCAAGGAACTTGGGAAATAGGTCCAAACCATTATTATGCTTTCTTAGGAACTACTTGGAGTCTTCTCCTCAACGTCAATGTTGGCTCCAACAATATTAACATCTTGTAGAAGACTTGAGGTGACAAAGAAACAAGAGAGTGGTCCCGTAGTGGAATAATTCTTTAGCCTGAAATATATTTATCGGTGCACCAAGAGACCAGCTCCTTACAGTCAAAAAATTCTGGGACACAGCTTGCACGAGAAATTCCAGAGCTCCAAATTATTTCGTTCTGGGTGGAAGGGGATGAGTAGTAATAATATGCCCTGGACCACTGGAAGTTCTGGTCCTCACACCCGAAGATGTTCACTGTATCTCCACATAACTGTTGTCGAGCTATTGCCATAAGTTTATGAAAACGTCTGTTTTCTCCAAACGATGATTGAAATGAACAATTGGAGGGGATAATATAACCCTCTGCAAATGTTGGTTCAATGCATGTGAATGGGAAATCTCCTCGAGCCTTTCGCTCATTAATGACAATCTCTATGGGTGCTACATGATGAGTTGTTAGCAGTAAAGCTTACTTATTGCATACTTAGAAGTGTGAAGGTGGCGGGTATGATGAAGAGCAATTAAGGATTGGAGGTTTCATGAACACACCAACTCGACGACGTGCGAATGACATTCCATGATTTTTGAAATTAACACTCTGAAGGGATAATATAACCCTCCACAAATCTTAGCTTAATATGTATTAATGGGAGATCTCCTCGAGCCTTTCGCTCATCAATGACAATCTATATGGTTCCTGCATGATGAACTGTTAGCATTAAATCTTACTAATTGCATATTTAGAAATAAGACCTTATATATATATATATATATATATATATATATATATATATATATATATATATATATA
>JASDQU010242882.1:182679-195422 GCA_032191745.1 Picea mariana
TAAACAACATAACTTGACGATGAACACAACGCATGCAGATCAGGAAACAAACAACAACGACTCAACACACTAGCACATCATGCAACTAGATGAAACATGCGATAATCAGTAGACATATAGAAACAACTACCCGCTTGACACAAGCAAGGCAACGCCTACAAGCTAACAGATAACATCAACAACCTGACACAATGGCTTCGAAAACCAAGAAATAGAAACCTCTACGTCGTGCAAAACCCAATGCCTTAAGGCATTACAAAACCAAGTACCAACAATCATTACCATGAACAAACGCCCACATCGGGAAGCACAGAATCCGACCAGGTTATCATTCGCCTCTATCCATCAGGGCACGCAATGATCCTCTTATCAAGAATCACGTCATCACCAGACGATAGGTGTGACAGTAACCCAGGTGCAACATAACATATTTAAACCAATAACCCAAGAAAAATCCAACGCACTAGGAGACCAAATTAACTGACAAAATTACATGAAGACTATACCCAAGCATCCAAGCAACAAGTCGATGAGACGCAAGGTGACATCACTCAATTTAAATTGCGCAACTATCTGAAGGGTTTCCTGTTTCCTACAAGGCAACATGTGTGGTAAACAACTATGAACAACCACCATTTACAATTCGACTTAAGGCATAAGGTGCATAGTAACTAAATAACTGTTAAACTATTAATCGTTTTAGCTAATAAACTATTAAACCCTGAACCATTAATCTTGTACAAGGTATTAACTATTACGCCAATAAACCGTAAATCAATAATTGTTAATCATTATGTCTGTGTGTGAAGGAGTGAACTATTATCATTGCAATTAATCCAGTAATCTATTACCCAAGCAATCAAGCCATTATTCTATTACCATCGCATAATTTAATCTATTGTGGCAGAAGTCAAAAGACTGATATGTAAGACGGATAAATGAACAATCGCTATATAATGAAAAGAAACAATTAATCTATTGTTTGCATAAGTCATAAGACACACACACACACACACACATATAAAATCGTTCTCAAAATAAATACAAGATTGTTGTCCATTAATACATATCAAAACAAAACACTATCCATAAATCATGTCAGAAAACTCTATCCATTAATACATAGCCAAAAATCGCTATCCATTAAAACCTATCCAATGCAAACATATTAAAACACTGTCTAATAAATAATATCATTGTCTATTTAGGATTTGCCTGGGGTCTATTAAATTGTGTTACTATATCTATTACAAGGTCACTGTCAACCATCCCATTGCTGTAAAAAGGGTATGATATCGCCGTGTAAAGATAAAATATGAAATATAATATTGTTGTCTATAAAAAATACTGTCTGTAAAATAAAAAATTAGCTGTCTAAATATATATTGGATGAGAACGCAGTCAACACAACAGTAATCACCACGCTTTCAATCCTATAATACCTACTGCCATTCACCTACAAAACACTGACACTCACATGTAGCTCTGTCTTTCCTAACTGTACATTTAAGGGCATCGCTATCTAACAGATAATTTTGTTGCCTATCAAATACATTAGGTGGCTGTCAAAATCTCTATCTAAAGAAATCTCTGTCCAATATAATCGCTGCTTAAACATATAACTGCCATCTATATACACTTACGCTGTCACTAAATCGCTATTTTCATATCTCTGTCACACATTTATTTTAAACGTTGTCTAGTAATTATATCAACACTGTCTTTTAGCAAGGAATAACATTATCTCTATCTATATAAATCGCTATCAAAGGTAAAAACGTAGTCTATATGATGAAGTACTCGTTGTCCAAATATATGCTGAAAACACAGTCTAAATATATGTTGAAAACACAATCTTTATATATGCTGAAACACAGTCTAA
The DNA here is from genome assembly GCA_032191745.1 of Picea mariana. Lineage (NCBI taxonomy): Eukaryota > Viridiplantae > Streptophyta > Pinopsida > Pinales > Pinaceae > Picea > Picea mariana. The sequence goes on from JASDQU010242882.1 coordinate 184,562, forward strand.
ATATGTGCTGAAAATGAAGTCTATTAAATCATTGTCCTTTAAATCTATGATAATGCTGTCTATCCACATAAGATTTTGTTGTCAATTAAATGTATGATCACAGAGTTTATTTTTGGGGACGACACACGGATTATCCATAACAAAAAACACAAAGATGAGGTTGCTTACACGCAGAGGTGAATTAAATGCAGAGATTAATCATTCCACAAAAGCACAGAGATGAAGCCCCCAATTCGCTGAGTGGGTACTGTATAAATGCTATGTAGTATGCTAATAGTTTCGTGGAGTTAAATTATGTGTATTATGCCCCAAAAAGCGTGGTGTGAGATCTGTGTAACAAGACAAGAAGAGGATGCGTAAAACGATTTATATATTAAATCGTTGTCCCAATATATCGTTGTATATATATTGATGTGTATCGCTGGGTGTATCACTGTCCAAACTATATGATATACAGTTTAAAGTGATAAGCCATCACCACGCTGTCCATCATATGGATAAAACACAGTCACATATAGTAAAAAAAAACACAGTCTCACATAAAAAGCAATGATAATCATTCAAAAGAAGAACTCAAAGATTACTCATTCAGAATTGAGTCATCCAAGACGCAGATACATTCATTCACCAAAAATATGCAAGGATTAATCATCCAGAAAATGCAGATATAATCAATCACAAGAAAACACATAGATTACCATTCAAGCACAACGATTTATCAGAGTTTAAACAATTAAAACATAGAGTGTAATCAGAGTTTAATCCATTAAGATGTAGATTTTAATCATAAGAGAAAAAGCAGAGATACTCATCCACAACGAGGGCGCAAGGATTAGAGATCAATCAAAAAAGAAAAACACATAGATAAGCAAGGGATAGATAGATGGGTGAAATTTATCTTTCACTTATTATGCATGCACATGAAAGCAGGGCATTTGAATCTATAGGTCTTTAAACACTAGAGTGACGACCGTCGGTTCGGTTCCTGGCCAACTTCTTAGACACAGACTAATAACTAAAGGGATAAGGGACGAAAGATAAAAACACAAATTCTTCTTCGTAATAATCAATAAAAACAACCCCGAGAAGTCATTGCAATCAAAAGTTGGGTTTGCCAAGGGAAATCAATTCAAAAATCAACAAGCAAGGGGGTTACAAATACCATAGGAAATCAGGTGCAAGAAAGCTCATGGCAATGAAATCTTCAACCGAGCACAGAAAATAACATGTGTAAATTAAATTTAATTGCAAGTAACAACTTTAACAGACATGCCTTATCCAAACGTGAATTCTCCGTAGTTGTTGTCCCGGGTATGCTCTGTCCAACTACCGCTTGCCAACTGATGTGACCTCACCGGTACCTCCCAGCCAACGCTGGGGGTACTCTTCTTCCCCCTGAGCCCCCTGAGCCGCAAAGGGGCCACACACATAATACTAGAGAACTGCTACACCCAGCTCACCTCGCAAGGTCGAGCTACCACTCGTTACCCGAGCTGGGTATCCAAACTCCCATAAGAGAAAGTTCAGTCAAGATAAAAATTCAGCAGCGTAACGTTACGCAAAAATATGAGATCCATACTCCTCCTCCTCCTCCTCCTCCTCCTCCCTCATTTTTATAGAGTTTTTTAAGTAATCAGTTTCCCAAATTCTCATTAAATTCTTTTTTCAGTTAATTAATTTCAAAAAACCTCTCCTGTACACATGTCACCCTTCCCCATAGTTGCACCAGAAATCAATTTTATTAATTAATTAAATATTCTTATTTCCCTCACTCACCTAAAAGCATTCCTAAAAATGCTCCTTGGTGTCCCAACATTCCCTTACAAATCTTAAATGAATTACACCTTACTTAATTCCTAGTTGAGTTCATAAATAGCAAGTTCCCAAGGCAAGATTCCTTACTAAGTTAGACATTCAACTTTTTCTTTATGCTTTCCCTTTTCTTTAAGTTTCCCCTTTTTCTTTAAGTTTCCTATTTCTTTTAAGTTTCCCTCTTTTTCTTTTTTAACTAAAAATCAATTTAGCAAGTGTAGATGAAACAACCATTTACCCTTTTTATTCTTTAATTAAAAATTAATTTAGCAAGTGTACATAAAACAACCATTTACCCTCTTTTCTTTTTAACTAAAAATTAAATTAGTAAAAGTAGATAAGTGATGGCGTCCACCCAGGCACCTACCTCAGTAGGTCCCGCGCCTGACCTCCCGGTCTTAAGGATCGTTCTAAATTACCCTCTCTCTCTCTCGAGCCGAAGTGGCTCTTTTGATTCCCACTGGAATCTCTATTAAAATCGACCCACAGGCTTTTTTTTTTCACACCTTACAGTTTTTTAGGCCCGATCCCTTCTCTATTCGCGACAGACAGTCACAATCGGGTTTTGGGGTTTTCAAAATCCCGATGTCATGACCCTTTGGTTCCCGATTTCCCGATCTCTTCTTTTTCGATATGCTCCCTTTGTGCTTTAGCCCCTTCTGGCTATGCCCTAGTCATGTGACCTGCCTTATATGACCANAAATTACCCTCTCTCTCTCTCGAGCCGAAGTGGCTCTTTTGATTCCCACTGGAATCTCTATTAAAATCGACCCACAGGCTTTTTTTTTTCACACCTTACAGTTTTTTAGGCCCGATCCCTTCTCTGTTCGCGACAGACAGTCACAATCGGGTTTTGGGGTTTTCAAAATCCCGATGTCATGACCCTTTGGTTCCCGATTTCCCGATCTCTTCTTTTTCGATATGCTCCCTTTGTGCTTTAGCCCCTTCTGGCTATGCCCTAGTCATGTGACCTGCCTTATATGACCACAATCCTATCTCTTATCGGGATTCGGGGTTTCGAATGTCGAAACACCTCTTGTCCACGGAAATCTTGATTTCTTGATTCTCGATTTCCCGATGGATGACTTTTCCCTTCGGGAAATTTCCCAAAAGCTTCAGTCTTGGCCACGTGTCCTCAAGGATGGAAGGTCCTCGCTGCTCCTCGCTATTTCGCGATTCGCGATATCAAATGCTCCGGTTGCCTTGTCTTCAGGATTCGCGAAACGTCGAATCCTGATATACCGATTTGGCTTCCCTGTCGGGATTTTCCCTGATAGCCTCGATTGTCGCCATGCGTTCTCTAGATATGAACGGCCTTGATTTTCTCTCGGGGTCTCAGCGAATTCAAATTCCCGATGCCTCGTTCTGACGAGATGACGTCAGCTGGGTCCCACACGGAGCTCTCCTTCCTTTCGAAAAATCGGGCTTCGCGATTCCAAGTTGTAAGTCCTCCTTGTCTCCCTGACCCACGAAATGCCGATTCCCGACTTCCCTCAGATTTCTGACATGCGTCCCAACTGATGGATGACTCCAATCGTCTACGGGGTTTTCAACATGGATTTTCCTGATCCTTTGTCCTTAGAACCTCCGATTTGCCGAATCCCGAAACTCCAATGGAGTCTTCCCTTTTGGGACTTTTCCCGAGATCTTAGATCTTCACCATGTGTCCTCTCAAGATGGGTGGTCCTGATTCAACCTCGGGATTTTGAGACTTTCGATGCCCCGATGACACAATTCCTTTGTCAACTTAGAACCCCGGTCGTCGAAATGCCGACGGGCTCTCGATGATTGCCACCTGTCTCCTCAAGATGGATGGTTCAGATTGATTCCGGGATTTCCACTATGAAAATTCCTGATCACTCGTCCTCGTGACTCCCGATTTCACGAATGCCGAAATGTCGATGGCCATGCCTCTCGTCGGAACTTTCCTCCTCCCGTTCGCGAAGCTTAAACCTCGTGCAACTCTTGGTCAATCCAACGACTGACGGGTATTTTTGTGAAGATCCTATGGTCCACAATCTCCTGAGCTTGAACTCCGGACGCAGTCGTAACCTCCTCGCTCCTCTGGCAGATCTGACGACTAGCTGGATTTCGCTAATTCTCTCCACGAATTTCTGACTGTCGATCTCTTTCCCTTGATGATTCCACGAAGGAAACCAAGGACTCTTCCCTGGACTTATCCACTTATGCTATGAAACTTCGATGTTCCTCAATGTTTTCAAAGGCCTTACTCCTCCTGAGCTTTCTCACAATTTCAGGTCTTTAAAGAAGACCCTTGCACGCACTTTTTGCGGCAAATCTCCACCTGCTTTCAAATGTTGAATACTTCGACTCTGCGCACACCTGCAACAGTAGTCCTTCGATACTTGTCTCAGGTCCGCAACCCTGAGACTCTCCTTGTCCTGTACACTCCTTGCACGACACCTGTGCCTGACCGCACTCTGAGGAAATGAGAACAACCACTACCTATCCTGAGCTTTCAGAGGCAACCCTCTGAACTCCTTGTCGACGCACTCCCTGCGGACAATTCAACTGCACTCCTTGCAGGAATCTTGCTCAGACAGAGAAACAATTGAAACTCATTCCTTCTCCTTCCAGACTTCAAACTCAAACCATGAAATCACATACACAACATATAGAAGCAAATGTATACCAGGAAGCAAACATTCATGAGCATAACACTCAACATCAATACACAGGGAATAAACACAAAACCATGAATTTGAATCAACCTCTTTCTATTAATCCAAATATCAATACATGGGTGTTCTTACACAACTCTCTGCTTCTCTTTTATGTTCCAATGCTTCTAACTATGTTACAACACACAATGATGATGTCTATATCCGTTTTCCCTCCACTCCTTCTAAAACTGTCTAATCTAATATTCAATTCTACCTACTTACATAAATGCCTCCTACCTACAATGGATGAGAGCGAATCGCTCAAGGTCCTATACAATGCATAAGTACGCCTCTCCTTAACTATCACATTTAAGTTTGGCGCATCCACTCTTCAAAAGTTTTTAAACAATTTAACATATGCTCAAAATGTGTGGCACTTGCCCCCACGCTCGCTTGATGTGGACGATGCTCCTGTATCAATAAGAACAACCATTTCCCTTTTTAAAATTTTAATCCTCCATTATAATTTTGACTTTAATAATAAATTTTAATTTCTTACCCCCCTTCTTGTTACATGTTTATTTATTATTATTATTTTTTTTACCACATCTTCTACTTAGACCTAGGTTTAATTTCACTAGGCTGGGTGACATTTTCATTAGGAAAAAATTGTTTTTAAATCTTACTTATCACATCATTCATTTTAGGGATGACTAGGTTTATTCACTTACCAGTTAAAATCCCGACGTTCCCTTCAGGACGCACTAGGTGCTCCAAGGGTGCCACTCACCTATTTCCATTTTCCTTGCGCAACATGCCCTTCAAGACACACTACGTACTCCAAGGGTGCCACTCGCCTCTTTCCATTTTCCTTGCACGACGTGCCCTTCAGGACGCACAATATGCTCCAAGGGTGCCACTCGCCTCTTGATTGACTTTGATAGACGTAAAAAACCCCTGGAGTCAATACTCCTCTAGGTGATCTCGTGGGAGACTAAGGGCCTCTAAGAAATAAGGCCCCTGCCTTATTGCACGCCCCTTAGAATCATCATGAGCGACTGTCACAGTCTGCCCTCACAGCATCGTGGGACTTCTCGAACTAGGTAATCATTAACCTACAGTTCGAGCCACGACGAGAGTGCTAGTAGGCTGTGGCAGGGCTGCTGCCACACCTCTCCCTCAAAGTCTCTGGTTGTCCTACGTGACCCCTCTACTCCACATGTGAGTTTGGTCGAAAAGCTATCGTTAGCCTGCATCCATCAACAAATCATGTCAGCAATAATAATCAATCATCATAACATCTAATCATATGTACATATGTCACATCAACAATATTCAACTCAATAGCCCACTCCCTGATTCGATCCAGAGTCCAAGGGGTTTCATCGATGCCTCTGCATCCTCGAGGTCCAAAGTTCTGCACATTCAGAAGAACCTAGTTAATAACACCTGTCTATGTAATACAACCAAATAACATATCATCAAATCCATAATATCTCATAATCATAATCAAATGACCAATCGTATAATAATCCGGATCACTTGCAAGAAAGTGTCCTCAAAGAATAAGTTCACTCAGTGCGTGCAAGAGCGGGATGTTGCATACACCCCCTCTTGGTCTAAACTTCGTCCCGAATTTTCACAGTATCTAAGTGCCGAGATAAAGTGTATCACAATATCATAAGTCTATCTATCAAACAAAAATGGAAACTGTTGACGCATATCATATGCATCCTCCCAGGTTGCCGAGTGCGGACTATAGTTGTCCCACTGGACCTTGAACTGATCTACTGTTCAACGCCATAGCTGTCGAATGCGATGGTCCAGGATGCATACTGGCTCAGCCATGAGTGCACCCTTGTAAGATACCTGGAAGGAACCCATGTCAATAACATGTGTAGGATTGCTAATATAATGTCTCACAATAGATACGTGAAAAACATCGTGCATACGCCTCAAGAATCACGCAAGGCTAGTCGATAGGCCACGAGCCCCTTCTTTTTCACAATTTCGAAAGGTCCCACGAACCTAGGAGATAATTTAGCACCCCTTCCAAAATTGATCAAACTCTTATGCGGTTTCACCAGTAAGAAGACTCAATTGCCAACTTCATAACTATGGTCGACACGATGTGCATCGACATAACTCTTTTGCTGATCCTACGCTTCCTTGATCTTTTGTCTTATTGTTTTCATTTGATATTCCATTTCTTGGATCGCTTCTAGTCCCACCAGGACCCTATTCTCAAACCGATCCCAACTCAAAGGCGTTCGACATGATCTCCTGTAAAGAAACTCGAAAGGCGCCATCTTAATGGTGCTTTGATAACTGTTGTTAATCCAAATTATACCAGTGGCAAGAATTCTTCCTAATGCTTCTGCTGGTCCATCACGTACATGCGCAACATGTCATCCAAGATTTGGTTTGATCGTTCAGTCTACCCGTCTGTCTCCAGGTGATACGCAGTACTAAAGTTAAGTTGGGTTCCTAAGGCCTCTTGGAAACTAGTCCAAAATCGTCCGGGAAACATTGATCCTCTATCAGATATAATCCTTTTAGGCACATCGTTCAACCTCACAATATCACTGATGAAAAATCTATCTATGTTAGGTGCCTGATACGTCATACGCATAGGAATAAAATGAACACTCTTCTTCAGAGTGTCGACTACCACAAAAATCGAGTCATGTCTCCTTGCCGTCAGTGGCAATCCAACAATGAAATCCATCGAAATGACCTCCCATTTCGATTCCGGAATAGTGTGTGGCTGTAGTAATCCTACTAGATGTCTATGCTCAACCTTCATCTGTTGACATTCTAGACATCTTTCCACGTAGCTCACTATGTCTGCCTTCATTTCTTTCCAGAAGAATAAGGGTTTAAGGTCTGCCCTCATCTTTGTGACTCCCGGGTGAGCCATGTGCACTGATCCGTGAGCCTCGTTTAGGATCAAAATCCTCAACTCGTCGTTGGGAGTTACGTAAATTTGACCTTTAAATCTCAATAATACATCGTTGTCCATAGTAAATCCTTCAGTTTTGGTACAATCATTGTGTTTTGTCCGATAACATCCTTGACCTCCTTGTACCAGTCATTGTCGCGCTGTAAGCTTAGAATATTTTTCACATAGATTCATTTGGAAAGGCATCACCGAATAGATGTGTGGTCTTCAACTCAACGCATCCGCCACTTTGTTCAATGTTCCCTTTATGTAAGTAATCTCGAAATCATACTCGCTAAGCAATTCCTACCAACGCCGTTGTCGCGCGTTCAAGTCTCTTTGCGTAAAGATGTACGGTAGTCCACAATGGTTTGTTTTTAGTTCCAATTTTCGTCCAATAAGGTAGTGTCTTCAAACTCTCAAGGCATAAACAATGGATAATAACTCCAAATCACGCGTCACGTAGTTCTCCTCATGCCTTCTTAACTTCTTCAAGATGTAAGTGATCACTCGACTATCTTGCATCAAGATTCCGCCTAAGCCTTCCTTGGATGCGTTAGTGCATACCAAGAAGTTCGTGTCCATGTTAGGGACCTTTAGTATCGGTGTTGTTGTCAACAACTCCTTAAGCCTCTGAAATTATTCCACGCATTTCTCGGTCCAAACAAACTTCTTGTTCTTCTTCTGCGATTCCGTAATCAGATTTTCTATCTTCGAAAAACCCTCGACAAACCGTCGATAGCATCCCGCTAAACCCATGAAGTTGTGCACTTCGGGGACATTCATCGGCGTAGGCCATTCCACAATGGCCTTGAACTTTGCTGAATCCATGATGATACCTTTGTCAGAGATGACATGCCCTAAGTAGTGAATTTTCGATTGATAAAATGAACATTTAGACAATTTCCCATACAATTTGTTCTCTTGCAGACATTGTAGTACCAAGCGCAAGTGCTCGTCATGCTCCTCCATCTTCTAAGAGTAAATAAAAATATCGTCAATGAATACTTGGATGAACTTTTCGAAGTACTCACGGAACACCCCATTCATCAAACTCATAAATACCCCTGGGGCGTTCATTAGTCCAAACGGTAAAACAATAAACTCGTAATGTCCAAACTTCGTCTTAAAGGCAGTCTTAGGGACGTCATCCTCCTTGATCCGTAACTGGTGATACCCTGATATCAAGTTGATCTTTGAAAACATCGTCTTACCCTTCATTTGATCAAACAGATCATCAATCCTTGGCAACAGATACCGATTCTTGATCGTTGCCTTGTTCAAATGACATAGTCAATGCAGAGTCTCCACGACCCATCCTTATTTCATATGAAAATAACAGGCACACCCCATGGTGACACACTTGGATGTATAAGTCCTAGGTCCAACAACTCCTTTAGTTTCATTTTCAACTCCTATAACTCCGGGGTCGACATATGATAAGGCGTTCTTGCTATCAGTTCAGTACTTGGTTTTAGGTCTATGGTAAATTCCAAATCCCTCTCCGGTGGCATCCCAGGTAACTCCTTAGGGAAGACGTCTACAAACTCTCTTACCACCAGAAGGTGTTATAGACTTTCCACTACTCCCTTTTCATTTAACGCAAGGATTGCATAAAGGTTACATCCCTTGCGCATTCTCTTCTGTAGCTGCAAGGAAGAGATGAACCTCAGGAAAACTTCATGGTTTCGACCTACAATCACCCATCTTTGTCCCTCATCATCGACCAAGCTCAACCATTTTGTGTTACAGTTGAGGTACCGGTGATTTGTTATGTGCTCGGTTGAAGATTTGCTTGGCAGCCGATGTGACCTCACCGGTACCTCCCAACCAACGCTAGGGGTACTCTTCTTCAACCGAGCACAGAACAAATCCCGCTTGCCAACCGATGTGACTTCATCGGTACCTCCAAGACAATGCTAGGGGTACTCTTCTTCCCCCTGAGCCCCCTGAACCACAAAGGGGCCAGACACACAATACAGAGAAATGCTAGCACCCAACTAAGTTAGACATTCAACTTTTTCTTTATGCTTCCCCTTTTCTTTAAGTTTCCCCTTTTTCTTTAAGTTTCCTATTTCTTTTAAGTTTCCCTCTTTTTCTTTTTTAACTAAAAATCAATTTAGCAAGTGTAGATGAAACAACCATTTACCCTTTTTCTTCTTTAATTAAAAATTAATTTAGCAAGTGTAGATAAAACAATCATTTACCCTCTTTTCTTTTTAACTAAAGATTAAATTAGTAAAAGTAGATAAGAACAACCATTTCCCTTTTTCAAATTTTAATCCTCCATTATAATTTTGACTTTAATCCTAAATTTGAATTTCTTACCCCCCTTTTTGTTACATGTTTATTTATTATTATTATTTTTTGACCACATGTTCTACTTAGACCCAGGTTTAATTTCAATAGGCTCGGCGACATTTTCATTAGGGAAAAACTGTTTTTAAATCTTACTTACCACATCATTCATTTTAGGGCTGACTAGGTTTATTCACTTACCAGTTAAAATCACGATGTGCCCTTCAAGACGCACTAGGATCTCCAAGGGTGCGACATGCCCTTCAGGACGCACCACATACTTCAAGGTTGCCACTCCCCTCTTTTTGTTTTCCTTGCACGACGTGCCCTTCAGGACGCACTACGTGATCCAAGGGTGCCACTCGCCTCTTGACTGACTTTGGTAGACATCAAAAACTCGTGGAGTCAATACTCTGCTAGGTGATCTTGTGGGAGACTAAGGGCCTCTAAGTAATAAGGCCCCTACCTTATTGCGTGCCCCTTAGAATCATCGTGAGTGACTGTCACAGTCTGCCCTCACGACATCGTGGGTCTTCTTGAACTAGGTAATCGTTAACCTATAGTTTGATCCACAACGAGAGTGCTAGTAGGATGTGGTAGGGCTGTTGCCACACCTCTCCCTCAAAGTCTTTGGTTTTCCTGCATGACCCCTCTACTCCACATATGAGTCTGGTCAGAAAGCTATCATCATCCTGCATCCATCAACGAATCATGTCAACAATAATAATCAATCATCATAACATCTAATCATATGTACATATTGTTGAGTCCATTTTTGTGCTTTCCCAAACCATACTTTTTGCCTCTTTATTTGCCATTTTCCTTCACTTTACTCCACATTTCTCATAAAATAGCCTATCCAAGGTAAATTTGTCATCCTCTAACTTCAGAATTGAATTTTCTAAATTATTGCATTAAAATTGGAAATTTAGCAGAAATTACAGGATTTCGCCAAATCCCGTAATAGCTCCGTCGTTTGTATACTTGCAGGACACCTGGGCGAAATCCGAAACTTGGGTTGCATTCCCAGATGTACAAGGATGGTGAATAAGCTATCAGATTCGAAATCTGAGACTGCTAGATGCTCGGTCAACGCCGGTCAAAGGGGGCCAGTTCAGCAGAAATTGCCCTGTTGCAGCATCAAATCTAGGACAGTTTTTGATTTCATGGGATTTTGACCATATTT
>JASDQU010242883.1:4352-22108 GCA_032191745.1 Picea mariana
AATCTGCCTCACCAACAATCGGAGATTGTAATAGACATATACCATGTCATTGAGGTGCTGGGATTCCAACCTGTATGAGGGCCATAAATTATAAATTAATAATAACATTATAATTTTAATTTTAATTTATAATGAATTAAAAATTTAATTTGAAAATTTGTAACCTGTTGCACTTCTTGGTGTATATTTTAGCAAATGCACTCCAGTTGCGCTCACATCCTGAAGAGCTACATGTTTTCCTAAGCACCCAAATAGCAAGTTTTTGTAGATGGGGTACTCTACCATCATAGCTTGTCCACCAAGCATCTACAACAAATCAAAGAAACATAAGAAAAGACATTGAAATTTGAAAGTTAAAAGTTGAAAGTTACAAAGTTGAAAGAAAAGACATTGAAAGTTGAAATTTGAAATTTAATGAAGTTTACCTAGCATTTTGGTCTTCCTATCTGCTATAGCCATCTAAAATCCAAAAGTCCCACCAGACATCCTATATATTTCCATTTCTTTGGAAATCTCTGCGCGTTCTTCATGACTTAGCACCATTCTCTTAACACATGTGAGGAATCCTTCCATAACCTCAACATCGAATCTAAAACCACATGAGTAAGAGAATGTGGGATTGAGGTAAATCCCTGCAGCATGAATCGAGCGATGAAGTGTATTGTTCCATCGCTAATCAATCACTCCCCATATCTGTAGTTGTTTTTGAAATCCATCATCTCCCTTGTCATCATAGTAGGCACGGATGGCTTCTTTGGCCCTATCCATGGCCTCATACAAGTAGCCCATTGTGGGCTTGTCTCCATCAACCAACTGAAGAACCTTTACCAAAGGTTCGCTAATGGAAACCACCTCCTCCATTCCCACCTAGAAGCTCTCCTGGTATGACACAAGCCTACATATGGCCTCCCCCTCCGGTTTACGGCTCAATGATAAATCATCCCACTCATGTGAAACAAACATTGTCTTCAAGTCCCGCATGCAAACCAAGATAGATCGAAGAGATATGAATCTAGTGGCAAAGCGCGTGATTGTAGGACACACCAACTCCCTGTTATTTGTGAATCTTCTTTTCAAGATAAGCACAGATGCATGATTATATATGAATTTTGTGATGCTTTTAGCCGATTCAACAATGTCCCTGATATAAGGAATTTTTTCCATATCCTCTAAAATCAAATCTATACAATGCGCAGCACAAGGAGTCCAAAACAATGTAGGATACCTCTGCATAAGCATCCTACCTGTAGCAACATAGTTAGCAGCGTTGTCTGTTATGACTTGGACAACATGTTGTGGACCCACCTCCTGAATGAACTCATCCAATAAGTCAAATAACAATGTTGCATCTTTAACATGTGCAGATGCATCAACAGATTTAACAAACATTGACTCCCTGGGACAATTAACCAAGAAGTTAAGAAGTGTCCTACCCTTCTTGTCCTTCCAACCATCTGACATCACGGTGCATCCAGTGATTTCCCATGATGCCTTAAGCTCCTCCAATCTGCTAGCACAATCAATCTTTTCATTCTGAAGGATAGGCCCTCTCAACTCCTTATAGGTAGGGGCCTTGTACCCTGGGCCAACAACAGCAACTGCATCAAACATTGGTTGATATAATGGTTTGTTCTTGGCAATGTTAAAAGGAATGTCACTCCACAAGAAACACTTACCCACCAAATTATCAGCCTCTTCCTTCTCCTTTTGTTTTACCATTGACTTGATAGAAGGTTTGCACCAGGTGTGGTTCTAGAAACAAAATACGATGAGGTAGAAGGTGGAATTGAAGCCGCCGAACTTCCCTACTTAGATATTCCACCTATCTTTGCAAATTGATCTTTCTTGGCTTTGTTGTAATCTCTAGTTAAATCCAACTCCTCAAGCGCTTTGTTGGCAATATGCATGATTTCCGAGGTTGACTTTTTGCAAATTTCCACTTCATGTCCCGGGATTCTTGCAAGGTGGTATTTCAGCCGGGTAATTCCCCCCATCATTCTCACCTTACACAACTTGCAATACAAAGTTTGTCGATTAAAACCCCCCTCGGGATCACCATATTCCCACATAGGATCCAATTTTCTCGGCATTTTCAATCTTCAAGTGATCAAACCTAAGGCACAAAAATAGTGGAAAAAAATTAAAATCACCATTTAACTGTAAACTGCAATAGTAAATTACTAAACACAAATGTTCAAAATGGGGGAAAAGCTGAAAACTGATAAATTAAAAAAATTAAAAAAAACCTATCATAAATTTGCAAGAAAATAAAAAAAACAATTGGAAATCAATCCACACTCCAAAATAATTTTATGGCAGCTAAAAACAAAAGTCCCTAACTACCAAGATGAAGGATACATAGCAAATATTAAAAAAAAAAAAAATGGTACAAACTGTTGCCCATACCTGCAAATGTGCCCTTGCTTGAGAGAAATCAATCCCAACTTCACAATAAACCAGTTATAGTGCTCAAAATATTGCTCCTCCTCGTCTTTGGCTGAAGGCAAACTCGCCCTTTTCTCCTTTGCTCTCCAAACCCTACACTTCACTTGCAAAATGAGAAAAAAAGGGTGAAAATCGGGCTTTATTTCCGGCCTGTCCGCGCCCAAAAGATATTTTCGATTGTAGCACGATATTATCGCGCCATCTACGACAATATCGCGCTATTTTCAAAATCTCCAAAATATCGCGCTATTTTCCCCGATATTATCGCCGAGGTTGATTTTGCCGATAATATCGTTAATAGCGCAATATTATCACGATGTTGGTAACAGACACTAGATGAATTTTAGTAATGACCACCAAAATCAGTAAGACTTACTGTGCAAATAGAATTTGGATGAGGATTCAAAACTGAATGTTAAAGAAAAATCAAGAATTCCAACACTTTTTTAAAGGTTTACTCAAATCAAAATTCCCAATAAAAGGTATAAGCTAATTTGGTTGTTTTGATGAGTAACTTAGTTGATTCTACACCCAATATTTTCGATGAAACATAGGATTCTAAACAATTGGTTGAAGCAATCAATCTTCGAAGCATACTTACGATGTTTTCCATTGAAAACAACAAAGCCAGAATTGTTTGTAAAGGTTTTAGTCGAAACCTAATATTGACTATGATAATACTTTTTCTCTTCTTAATGGTGTTTTGCATGAAGAAGTATACATACAATAACCACAAGGCTTTGAGGTTGCTGGTAAAGAGTATTTTGTGTGTAAATTGAAGAAGGCACTTTATGGTCTTCAACAATCTCCTTGTACATGGTACACTAGGATGGATGAATAACGCCATGTAAAAGGAATAATGAAGTCCTCTATTCATACCAATTTTTGAAGGAAATAACATTGTAATTTAACCATCTCCTTGTACATGATAGACTAGGATTGATGAATAATGCCATGTAAAAGGAATAATGAAGTCCTCTACTCATATCAATCTTTGAAGGAAATAACATTGTAATTGTTATTTTATTCTATAATCTTTGAAGGAAATAACATTGTAATTGTTGTTTTATATGTAGATGATTTCATTCTAATTGAGAATGATGATTTGATTCATTTGTTGAAAAAAAGGTTGTTTCATAAATTTGAAATAAAAGATTTTGTTTTGATTCATTTGTTGAAAAAAGGTTGTTTCATAAATTTAAAATAAAAAAAATTGTTGCACATCATTATTATATTCTTTTAAAAGTGTGGTGGAACAAAGATCAACTAACTTTGATTCAAGCCTGAGTATGTTATGGAGATTTTGAAGAAGTTTAAAATGAAAACTAGAAAACCAATTTCCATGCCCATGGATCCCTGTGTCAAATTACAAGTGGATGACCTAAGTAAATATGTGGATGCTACCTTGTATCAGCAAGGTATCATCAACTGAATGGGTGTCTTCTTTACTTATGTAATACTAATCTAAACTTATCAAGCCGAGTATGTTATGGAGATTTTGAAGAAGTTTAAAATGAAAAGTAGGAAACCTATTTCCATGCGCATGGATCCCTGTGTCAAATTACAAGTGGATGACCTAAGTAAATATTTAATATGTGGATACTACCTTGTATCATCAACTGAATGGGTGTCTTCTTTACTTATGTAATACTAATCTAGACTTATCATATTCAGTTAATACCTTAAGTCAGTTCATGTAGAAGCCTGAGGAGCTACACTGACATGCTATTAAAAGAGTCCTTTTGTATTTAAGTGGTACTATCTCTTCCTGTCTTGGATATCTGAAGCAAGGCGACGTCTGCTTACACAGCTTTGTAGATGCTGATTGAGTAGGTGATGTGCATTCCAAAAAGTTAAGTACAAGTTATTTTTTTGTAGGGTTTTAGTGTGGTTTAATGGAATAGCAAGTGGTAGGCTTGTGTTGCCCTGTCATGTACAAAGACTGAATATCACTTGATTTTCATTGGGTTTTGGTGTGGTTTCTTGGAGCAGCAAGTGACAGGGCTTATGTTGCCCTGTCATCTACTAAGACTGAACATATTGTTGAAACTATTGGTGGTTGTGAAACTATATTATTGAAAAAGGTAAAATATATATTGTTCCAATTATTGGTGGTTGTAAAACTATCTATTAAAAAAGTTAAAAAAAAAAGAGATCATCGATGTGTATTCATCTTCAGACATGCCTATATATGAATATCATTCGCGGTGTGTGTTTCTCTTCTATTCTTTGTTCTGACATGCCTATTAATGAATATCATTCACGGTGTGTGTTTCTCTTCTGTTCTTTGTTTTGTTTTGTTTGTTATGCTTATTTTTTTTTATCAATTTATGCATTGCATTCTGTGAGAGTACAAGATACCCGTTTAGAGAGGATTCCCGTGTGTGTCCAGGATTCCCTAAATGTGAGATCAAAGGTTATCAAAACGATACTTATATAGGCATGTCTGAAGATGAATACATCATGGAACACATCATCCTTCACTACTGAAATCCAACAACCAGCCTGAAGACTTTTAAAATACTGTAGTAACCAAGAAGCACTGTAGTAACTAAGACTGTACTGTAGTAAGAAAGGATGAATGTAGTAACCAAGACTATCCAACACATCATTCTTCACTACAGAAATCCAACAACTAACCTGAAGACTATTTAAGAGACTGTAGTAACCAAGATGAATACATCATCGAACACATCATCCTTCACTACCGAAATCCAACAACCAACCTGAAGATTTTTTAAAAGACTGTAGTAACCAAGAAGTACTCATCACACTTCACTACTGAAATCCAACAACCAACCTGAAGATTTTTATAAGACTGTAGTAACCAAGAAGCACTATAGTAACCAAGACTGGACAGTAATAAGCAAGGATGAATGTAGTAACCAAGACTATCCAACCCATCATTCTTCACTACTGAAATCCAACAACAAACCTGAAGACTATTTAAGAGACTGTAGTAACCAAGAAGCACTGTAGTAAGCAAGGATGAATGTAGTAACTAAACAGTCGTGTAAGAACTGGAGACTATTTAAAAGTCTAACATGAATAAGAAAACTAGCTAGCTCGAGACTCACATAGAAGATTCTAACAGAGAGAACTACTTTTCCAATCGATTCTAGAATTCCAAATTGACAGAACGTGAACTTACGAAAATCATTTACTGTTCTATAATGCCATTCCTATTGCATTTAAAATTATAAAATTTTAAAACACCAGTACTTGCTATCACCCTTATATTTAAAATAATAGCATAACCATCACTAATTACTGAATTCATAATTTGAAGTATACTATCAAAAATTTCAAAATAGTAAACACCTCCTAATTAAAAAAAGAGTCAAGGAAGATTTGAATTTTAAATAGGGAATTCCTCTAGCCTTGGCTCTCATCAAGCTCCGCTTGACTGTTTCGAAGATGAACATGATTTTTAACTTATTGAAAAGATGCGCGGTCAAACGTAGGAGCAGCAAGCATTGGCTCTCAGAAGCTGGAAGGAGAATTAGAAATATTAAACATAGATGTAGGCAGATCGTCAGGCTGATGTTCGTAATTGATAGCATTAGACGATTCATTGAAGATATAAAGATCTGAGGATGGTGTGTACCCATTAGAATCCAACAATGGAGGAGCACTAGGGACTGGATTGGCATTAGGGCAGGATGCAGCAATAACATTGACCGGACCAGCTGCTCGAAGAACCCCTTCAACATTTCCTCCGATGACTGCCAGTTGAGGGCCCGCCAGAGCTATAAACAGAAAGGAACAATGTGGGAGAATAGACCCAGAGAATGAGAGTATCTCAAACGTGCCAGGGAAGTATGTTGCTGAACCAGCCCGCCAGATGGTCACATCGGACACCATTCCTCTACCGCTCATCACGCACAGCCCACCAACCCGAAGTCTTTGGTAGAATCCAGATAAGGCACTGATGACATTACCACCAGGTGCAATCTCCAGAACATGAGGCATCAATGAATCGTCGCTGTCGCTGCCTATGTAGAGTGTTGGGGCTACTTTGGGCTTGTTTTTAGCACCACGAGGGCGGCCCCTTCGGCGAGATTGCTGCGCATTCTCACTGTTGTCTTCCCCGGCGTTGACAGATAGCTGCGTATTCTCACTGTTGTTAACGATCGCTTCAACACTGTTGCTGCCGCGAGCATCTTCAAATTGAACGTTTGCCAGTGCAGCAGCATAAGTAGAATCTGACTCAGTTGTTCCTGCAGTGAAAGAAAAATTCGTCTCCATTGTTGATGAAAGGTGAGTCTGCTTAAGAAAAATCGAAAGTTAGAATGGACATCCATTAGGCCTTACTGAGAAATATTTAGAGCCGCACTTTTAAAAAAATATCGAAACACTACGTAATATATTGTACGGCTTTCAAAGAGGAAACCATGATTGACCGTGCAACTGTGGTGTGTATATATATCAAATACTTTATTTATACATATATCTATACTTTTATTTATATATCTAGACAGGTATCGCAGTCTAGTAATATAATTATGGGTTAATATGGCAAATATATATAATACACTAATTTCACATTGGTTTATCACATAATTTTAAAAAAAAATGAAAAACATAATAATATATAATAGTAATAATTAATATATAATAATAATTATATAAATTAAAATAGATAATAATAAATTTAATTTAATTTTTATTTTTATTTATTAATAATTAAAAAATGTATTTTTTATTTATTTTAATTTTATATATTTTTTTTTATTTTAAATAAATTTAATATTAAAATAAAATTTATGTATATACTATATATAACTTTCATTATCCTAAATGACTTGTTAGTCTATATCCTAAATGACTTGTTAGTCTATAAAAGAGAAGTGTCATAAATGAGTTGTAAAAAAAATTAAATTCTATAAAAAAAAGTGTAATAAATGAGTTGTAAAAAAAAAAGTAATTCTAGGTCCTCTCCCGTGTGCATTTTCGGTAAGGAAACCCTATAAGAGATGGCGGCGGCCTCCTCTGTAGCTCTGCACACTTCTTCGCGAGAGCTCGGCCCTCACCCGAACTCTCCCTCCAGACGCTCCACTGTCCGACGCCCAGGCGACCCCTCCGACTCCCCGTCTGGAGCTCCTCCCTCCTCAGTTCAGCCATCTCCAGCAGCAGCGACAGGCGCGTCCTCTGCTGCTTCATTGATACCCTCTTCGACCTCCTTCAAAGACGTGGTTTGTCAAGGCCGCTCTGTTGGCTTTCCTCCTGTGGTCCATGAAGCTCCAGATCCAGTGATCCCTGTACCTCAGGAAGCGGCGGTTCGTGAAGGCTTTTTTAGATCTAATGCTCTGTTTTGCAGGTTCAATGGCCTATGGCCTCGCTTGGTGGATCTGCATTCTTGGATTGCTTCATAATGGACTCCTCTCCTCGAAGACAAAGCTCATGTTTGCCCTTGTGTAAAAGGTTTCTTCGTAGTGATTTTTGCTTCTACTAAGGATAGAGATTTGNAGTTGTTCCTGCAGTGAAAGAAAAATTCGTCTCCATTGTTGATGAAAGGTGAGTCTGCTTAAGAAAAATCGAAAGTTAGAATGGACATCCATTAGGCCTTACTGAGAAATATTTATTTATACTTTATTTATACATATATCTATACTTTTATTTATATATCTAGACAGGTATCGCAATCTAGTAATATAATTATGGGTTAATATGGCAAATATATATAATACATTAATTTCACATTGGTTTATCACATAATTTTAAAAAAAATTGAAAAACATAATAATATATAATAGTAATAATTAATATATAATAATAATTATATAAATTAAAATAGATAATAATAAATTTAATTTAATTTTATTTTTATTTATTAATAATTAAAAAATGTATTTTTTATTTATTTTAATTTTATAGTTTTTTATTTTTAATTTTAAATAAATTTAATATTAAAATAAAATTTATGTATATACTATATATAACTTTCATTATCCTAAATGACTTGTTAGTCTATAAAAGAGAAGTGTCATAAATGAGTTGTAAAAAAAAAAAAAATCTATAAAAAGAAGTGTAATAAATGAGTTGTAAAAAAAAAAGTAATTCTAGGTCCTCTCCCATGTGCATCTTCTCTAAGGAAACTCTACAGGAGATGGCAGCGGCCTCCTCTGTAGCTTTGCGTGCTTTTTCGCGAGAGCTCGGCCCTCACCCGAACTCTCCCTCCAGACGCTCCACTGTCCGACGCCCAGGCGACCCCTCTGACTCCCTGTCTGGAGCTCCTCCCTCCTCAGTTCAGTCGTCTCCAGCAGCAGCGACAGGCACGTCCTCTGCTGCTCCATTGATACCCTCTTCAACCTCCTTCAAAGACGCGGTTTGTCAAGGCCGCTCTGCTGGCTTTCCTTCTGTGGTCCATGAAGCTCCAGATCCAGTGATCCCTGTACCTCAGGAAGCGACGGTTCGTGAAGGCTTCTTTAGATCTAATGCTCTGTTTTGCAGTTTCAATGGCCTCTGGCCTCACTTGGTGGATCTGCATTCTTGGATTGCTTCAGAATGGACTCCTTTCCTCGAAGACGAGGCTCATGTTCACCCTTGTGTAAAAGGTTTCTTCGTAGTGATTTTTGCTTCTACTAAGGATAGAGATTTGATCTACAGTTCTGGGCCTTGGTTCTGGGGCAAGTCGGGTCTGTCTGTGCAGCTCTGGACCCCTTCTTTCGACCCCTCCTCAGCTTCCATCCCTACGATCCCCGTGTGGGTAAGGCTCCCTGGTCTGCCTATTCATTTTTGGGGTGATTCTTCTCTTAGCCATATTGGAAATTCTCTTGGCAAATTCCATAGTAGCAGTCCGGAAACTAAATGTGGCTTCACTACCTATGCACGGATCTGTGTAGAGATGGATTTCAGTAAAGGATTCCCAGCGCGAATCACTCTTCAAGGGACTAATTATTCTTGGACGCAGAAGCTCGACTATGAGAATATTCATTTTAGGTGCAGAAGTTGTTTTGAAACAGGGCACTTAGCCAGCAACTGTTAGAAACTCCCTGAGAAAAACAGAAACCCAAAGAATCAACGCAAACCCACATGGTGGGTAGGAGCTCTTCCTGAGCATCAAAGCATAGAACCGGCTAATGATACCTCAAGCGAGGAAGATACAGAGATTGTACCACAGGAAACGAAACAAGTCACCTATGTTCAAGAGCAAGAGCCTCCTTCCCCTAAAAAGCCCAAGGGGAAGGCCTAGGCAGAAACTGATCCAACCATAATGCCAAGCATATCTCAGCCCGAACACCAGATCTCAAGCTGGGCCGACTTAGCGGATGAAGAATGCCCTGACTTAACTGATGAAGAAGGCCCTCCACGACCGAAGGAAAGCCAATCTCATCAAAGCAAAGAATGGCACACTGTGTCAAAAAGGAAAAAAAAAAACAACTTTCAAGTCGCAAAGGATGTAATGACCCGCAGTCGAACCAAGTCACTGAAATAGTATGGTTTTCCAAGCTTATAAGTTATTTATGTTTTAGTTCAAATATGTTTGTCCCTCTGAATTACCAGGAAACTTTCAGATGTAATGAACGCAGTGGTTTCCCCATTATTTTTTAATATAAAACTCTAACCGTTTCTGTCAAAAAAAAAATGAGTTGTAAAAAGAGTTAAAGTTTATAAAAAAAGAAGTGTTCTAAATGACTTGTAAAAAGAAGTGTTATAAATGAGTTGTAAAAAGAGTTGAAGTCTATAAAAAGAGAAGTGTTTTAAATGACTTCTAAAAAGAATTAAAATCTATAAAAAGAGAAGTGTTTTAAATGACTTGTAAAAAGAATTAAAGTCTATAAAAAAGAAGTGAAGAGATTAAAATCATTAAAAATAATATAGAAAATATAATTTAGATTTTTAGATTTGAGTGAAAAATTTTCAACATGTTTTATGTATTTAAAATTGGATTTCGAACAATAAAAAATAGTAATTGGTATAAATTTATTTAATAGAACATTTAAACAAGGCTATTCTAAATTTATTGTAAATTCATTTTAATTCCATCAGTTGAGCATAGATAAATGTACACTTCTCCAAAGAGATAAATAGACATGCATAATTAAGAATTAAGATGTAAGTTTGAAGTTCTTGAAACCTTGAGCTAAAATCTTTAAAAAGATTGTAATAGGATTATCTTAGATAATTGTTAAAAATGGTATGTATTTTGTGGAGTTCAATAAATTATATATTTTGATTTTTTTTTAAATATAAAATATAAATATTTTAAGATTTTTTTTATAAGAAAAAAAAACTATTAAATATAAATTAGTTATAATTAAAACACAAATGATGTTGTTTATGGGAGTGTGGTTGTTTATATTAATCTGGAGACATAAGTTCAAACCCTATGTGAGCATGGCTGTAAATATATTTTTGTAAATATAAAATGTATTTCACAAGAAAAAAATACAAATGAAAACTAAAATTGAAAATAAAAATATCTACAATATTTATAATTAAAAAGTTAAAACTTAGAGAAGTTTTCATTTTAATTTAGCTTGGTCCCCTAAGGTTAGGTTTGGTAATTAGGGTTGATAGTTTACCAGTTTACCATCCATGGATCATGGGGAAGTACTCTAGGGTTTTTCCAAAGACTTCCTTAGAAAAAAGTTCTGGTTTTAATGGTCAATTGGGTTTATTTTCAATGATAATGATATATTATTTATTTTCCTAGCTAATTTTTTTTCATATGAAATAAGATTTTTTTATCAAAACAAACTAAGAAAATGGATTCACTTTAACTTGGTAAAATATTGGGCTACATAGCAAATAATTCTCTCTCAAAATTTAGGTGGGTTATCTCAACTTTTGTGGATATTATTAGGTCTCATTTGTTGTTGATTGGTCTTGTGTCTTAAAAAATCTAGGTTTTTTAATAATATTAAAAAAAATATTATTGAATTAAGAATTTTTTATCAAATCCAAACAAGGAAAGGAATGCATTCTAACTTGTTAAACTATTGGATTCCATAGAAAATAATTCTCTGGATGGGTATGTTATCAGTTTGATGTGTTAGCCTGGCTACCTTTTGTGGGTATTGTTGGTTTGATGTCTTTGGTGGGATACCTTTGTGGATATTATTGGTTTGATGTTCTCACCAGGTTAAGGCCTTGTTATTGAATGGCTATGTGTCTTGAAGAATCTAATGTTTTTTAATAATATTACAAAAAAACATATTATTCATTAATTTTTTCTCATAAGAAATAAGATTTTTTTGTCAAAACAAACTAAAAAAATGGATGCACTCTAACTTGGTAAAACAATGGATTCTATAGCAAATAATTCTCTCTCATAAGTTAGGTGGGTTATCTTCATAGTGCACTCTAAAATCCTAGGGTTGACTACCTATATGGACATTATTGGACTTCATTTCATGTACAATGCATTAGGGCTTGGTTGTTGAGTGGCCTTGTGCCTGAATTTAGGGTTTTTAATAACATTACAAAAAACACATTATTGATTATTTTTTTCTCATATGAAATAAGAATTATTTATCAAAACAAACTAAGAAAACAGATGCACTCTAACTTGGTAAAATATTGGATTTCATAACAAATAATTCTTAGTCATAAATGGATATTATTGGACTTCAGTTCATGTATGGTGCATTAGGGCTTGGTTGTTGAGTGGCCTTGTACCTGAATCTAGGGTTTTTAATAACATTACAAAAAAAACATTATTGATTATTTTTTTCTCATATGAAATAAGAATTATTTATCAAAACAAACTAAGAAAACGGATGCACTCTAACTTGGTAAAATATTGGATTTCATAGCAAATAATTCTCAGTCATAAGTTAGGTGGGTTATTTCAAGTATGGGTCCAATCGGCTAGCTCTGTGGATATTATTGGGCCTCCCGCTGGGTTAGAGCTTTGTTGTTGATTGGAAATATATTATCCATTAAGATTAGGGCCTAAATGTTGAGTAGCCTTATGCCTTGAAGAATCTAGGGTTTTTTAATAATACTGCAAAACATATGATTGATTATTTTTTTCTCGTATGAAATAAGAAACTTTTATCAAAACAAACTAAAAATATTGGATTCCACAACTAATTCAAGTTAGGTGGGTTCGTCCTCAAATTCTTGGGTTGGCTACCTCTTAGGCTGGCTATCTCTATAGATATTATTTAATCTCATTTGATGTCCCTTCTAATTAGATTATCAAAAATGCAAGAGAGCTTACTCTAAATTCCATCCTCATAATGAGAAGTGCTATGAGGATTTCCCCAAAATATACATTCTAATTGAGAATGATGGTTTGATGTTCTCACCAGGTTAGGGCCTTGTTATTGAATGGCTCCATGTCTTGAAGAATCTAAGGTTTTTTAATAATATTACAAAGAAACATATTATTCATTAATTTTTTCTCATAAGAAATAAGAATTTATTGTCAAAACAAACTAAAAAAATGGATGCACTCTAACTTGGTAAAACAATGGATTCTATGGCAAATAATTCTCTCTCATAAGTTAGGTGGATTATCTTCATAGTGCACTCTAAAATCCTAGGGTTGACTACCTATATGGATATTATTGGACTTCATTTCATGTACGGTGCATTAGGGCTTGGTTGTTGAGTGGCCTTGTGCCTAAATCTAGGGGTTTTAATAACATTACAAAAAACACATTATTGATTTTTTTTTCTCATATGAAATAAGAATTATTTATCAAAACAAACTAAGAAAACGGATGCACTCTAACTTGGTAAAATATTGGATTTCATAGCAAATAATTCTCACTCATAAGTTAGGTGGGTTATTTCAAATATGGGTCCAATCAGCCAGCTCTGTGGATATTATTGGGCCTCCCAGCTGGGTTAGAGCTTTGTTGTTGATCGAAAATATATTATCCGTTAAGATTAGGGCCTAAATGTTGAGTAGCCTTATGGCTTGAAGAATCTAGGGTTTTTTAATAAAACTGCAAAACATATGATTGATTATTTTTTTCTCATATGAAATAAGAAATTTTTATCAAAACAAACTAAGAATATTGAATTCCACAACTAATTCAAGTTAGGTGGATTCGTCCTCAAATTCTTGGGTTGGCTACCTCTTAGGCTAGCTATCTCTATAGATATTATTTAATCTCATTTGATGTCCTTTCTAATTAGATTATCAAAAATGCAAGAAGGTTTACTCTAACTTCCATCCTCATAATGAGAAATGCTCTGAGGATTTCTCCAAAATATGCATTCTATCGGAAAAAATAATTGTTTCTCATAATCCAAAAAAACCCTTACTCAATAAAATGAGCTGAGATTGAATCTTAAAAAGTCCTGAGTCGATGAGATGATGCTAAGCAGAAGTCATAGCGCTATTGAATGCTTTTCTCTAAAGGCCGAATCGAATTGGAGATATGTAAAAGACTGAAGCAGTGTTCACCATTTAGGCGAGAAATTTCAAGATCACAGAGAATGTTTAAAAATGAAATGCACCCATAACTAAAACAATTAAGATATTGTAAAAACATAAAACTAAAAACGATCGTACCTTGGCTCAGTACTAAGACAGGTAGTGGGATGAAAATAGAAAAAGGAATTGCTGCAACACTCTCAGAAATTGAACAATGAAATGTTAGCACTGTTTTTCTCAGGTCTACCAATTGAACAATGAAATGTTCTTAGTTGTTTTTCTCAGATCTATATTTATATTTATTTTTGATAGGTTGTGTAAAGTTCACGATTACCATCTCGAATCAATCCAGTCAAATTTGACCAGTATTATTTAATATTATTTTAATCAATATTAAATTTGACCACGTTTACATAAAAAAGTATAATTACGCGGAAAGGCATATACCTACTGACAATGGGCAGATTTAATAGGGGTTTAGTGTTTAATAAGTTTTCTATGGACAGGATTAAATATGGCTGGAATATTCTTGGTAGTCACATAAAATAAATCGTTGTGATTTCAATCATTAACTTCCTAGCTATTATAAAGACATCCGTTTATGTGTTTACTTTTTTACATTTATCTAATCATATTTAAAAATTACTTTGATAGCTAACTGATTACCACCTAAGTGATTAACAGAAATTAAAATATTAACACCAGATAAATGAAGCTCAACCGTTTATTTGTTAATCAATAATAAAATTGAATATATTCTTTTAAAGATTCTTTTCATCTTATCAGCCTTTGGGCGTTGATCAGCCACAATTATATGGCTGTGCTAGTTAAATAAATAAAACCGTTTTAATTTTTATTTGTTCGATAAAAAATTCTAATTAAATAAATAAATATTTTAATCAGTATTAAATTTGACCACGTCTACATAAAAACATTTATAATTAAATAAATAAAATCATTTTAATTGTTATTTGTTCGATAAAGTTTTATAATTAAATAAATAAAATCTTTTTTATTTATTTGTTCGATAAAAAAATTATAATTAAATAAATAAAATGATTTTAATTTATTAAATTAAAATTAATATTATATTAGTGGATTGAGATAACTGTTAATTTAGTTATGTTAATTTCATTAAATTGATAAACAATATATAAAATTAAATTAAATGATCTTTTATTTACTTTACTTCATTGAATTAAAAAATGACTATTAAATTTGATCTTTATCAATTTCCTCAAATTATTGAAATAATATTTAAATACTACTCAATGAAATATGTAAGTACCATAAGTCCCTACCACTTAGGCGACACTAAATGCCGATGAATATCTCTTTCTATTTCCTCCTCCCTTCCATGCAGGATCCAACCATCTACCAAAAGCTCACTTCTATCTTATCACACCCGCTCCTATTCCTTTCCTCAAACCATTATTTCTTTCGCAATTGATTTCATCAAATCCTTCCATAGAGAACACTTGCCAAGGACAATAGAAAAAGTGGGCCGCGGGTGTACATTCATTTCCCGAGAGAGTCCTTGTTAATATCTATAGTCTAACTTTTATATACGTGAAAACAAAGAAACCTAATGAATGTCGAGTTTGAATACTCATATTCTTAGTATTAAAGAATGAATTTAATGCAATTTGATTTGAATGGAATTATTAATCCGAGGAATTTATTACTTGCTCGATGTTAGTAGAGCAAGGGATTTCTCACTCATCCGACCATAGGAAGGATGAGGAATTTATTGCTTGTCCGCATCGGGTAAGGGATTTCTCTCTCATCCGACTACTTCAAAGGGAGGATGAGGATGTGCAAGCAAGTTCGACCAACGGGAGAGGAATTTGTTGCTTGCCTACATCGGGCAAGTAAGCGAAAGCAGGCTCTCAAATGTAGGGGAGAGGAATTTATTGCTTGATCAACGATAGTAGAGCAAGGGATTTCTCTCTCATCCGAGCACTCCAAAGGGAGGATGAGGAATTTATTGCTTTCTCAATGATAGTAGAGCAAGGGATTTCTCTCTCATCCGACTACTTCAAAGGGAGGATGAGGAATTTATTGCTTGCTCGACGATAGGAGAGAAAGGAGGCACACGCAAGCTCTCAAATGTAGGGGAGAGGAAAATGTGCATGTTTCTGATAGACGATGCACTATTCACATGAGATTGATTGGTTTTTATTAGTTCTTCTCTGCGATTCATGCACTTGCCTTATATAGTAGAATTGGTACGGAGATAGGGTGAGGGACGGAAAAAGTGGGGCTAAATTTTATTGTCGCAAGTGAATGTAATGAAAAGACCCAGAAATAACAGATAATGGCGCGATTCATTCATTGACACCTTGTGAATTGACCAATTTTGTTGTTCTTCCCATCCTCCATGGGTAAGCACAGGATGATTCACGATCAAGGTGACATAATTCGAACCTACCACCCTCTGTACCCCAAGAAAATGCACTAACTACAACGAGCGCATAACCTTGTCTCTCTCTTTCACCCAAAAAGCTAATCCTTGGTCCCAGTTGTGCCATTACCAATCTAGGTGACCATCGACTAGGTGAGACCTTTTGACGAAGAAGATGAGAAGAGAGGAGAATCGCTATGAGCTTTGCGTATGACCCCCACATCACTGTAGTTTTTGCTATCACTTGCCAAAGGAAAGAGACACATATTGGTGGATATTAAATCCCCACTTAGACCTTATATAGACGATGCACTAGAAATTGATCGAAGAATCGAAATTGATCAAATCAAATGGGACCATCCTTCATTTCCGATGCACTTACCAATCAGAGGAGAGAGACGCACTTGCTCTCATAATACGAGACACTGTATGATCACTTGCATTATGACCTATGCTTGTTGTCTGTGTCGCTACCCTGTGCTGGAGATTTGACCAGATGTGACCAGCAGTTCATTCAGGGAAATTTCCCATTGGCTACTAGAACATCCCCTTATATATTGTTTCTTCCTTTCCCTTTCTCCTTCCTCTGCTTCCATCTGGATATTGCTTTCTTGGATCTATCCTAGTGACATTCACTCTGGGGGTTCTTAAGGGGGTAGATCGATTGTTGTTGATCCAACCCCAACCTATTATAACCCTTACCCCCTAGCTTCACGTAGACCTATCATGCCAAGTTTATCTTAGTCCATCGGTTCGTCAGAATTATGAGATTTTAATTAGATGCTCGATGTTATTAATACGATGCGTGCTTGTTTCATGCTGAGATACCCAATGATTGTTGAGTTGCTTATCCAAGAAACGAAGGTGGATTATTTGTGATAGATTATCAAGATTGTTTATACCGAGTGGTGATTTTATTCTAATAATGCATGCTAGTGATTGTGATTAGTATTACCAAGGATTACCAAGGATCGAGATGATGGCAAGGGAAAGGAACTGGACCCATCTCTGTTTAGACATGTCATTGAGTATTAATTGATCAATAGCTTGGGATTCACCACAATTCAATGAAAAACATGATTTTCGTATGTAATTTATGATGCAGTGCTGATAGTCTTGCATCAATGGGGATCTTGTTCATTTCACCCCTCCTAGTGATAGAAGCATAAGTAGAGTTGAGAACCCAAGTGATAATTGTGTAGTCAGGAGTACAAGATGGTGATTTCTCCATGAAATCTCGTCTATTATAAGCTCGTCGTGTGCCAGAAATGCAAGCACGAGTTACTATGACAACTGTTTTCTATATGTAGGACCTTGATAGGACAAGTATAGGTGAATTATATTGATTTCCAAAGCATCAAATTGTGTTCTCATGAGTTCCAGTAGAATACCTCTGAAATCAATACGATACCAGTCCATAATTCAGAAGAATTAAGATGGTCAATTTATTCATGTCCTAGAACAAGTAGCTAACTTCTTCAACCTCATTGTTTCATATGAGGAGTTAAGCAGTCACCCTGGATTAATGACCCCATCTTTGGATAAAAAAATGATTTAGGGATATCACAT
>JASDQU010242883.1:55921-77387 GCA_032191745.1 Picea mariana
GGAAGAAAGACATAAGAATCAAATGCATAGGAAACCATTAAGCAACAATAAATATTTTTGGGAACCCCCACGAGATATGGCCAGAATATTGACAGAGAAAGGAAAATGAGGTTCAATCTTCAATTCATGACGGGGCTAAAGGAGGCCTCTTGAGCCTACATAAAAAATGTAGCATGGGAAACAAATAGTAATCGGGGTGCTAACACGTCACCCATGAAGGGTAGGAACTATCAGACAAGTCACATTGTGCAAATGGAGTGGATAATGTCGCAACCATATGGGATCAAACCTAAGGCATAGTGCAAGAAGAATGGATGGTTAATAATGCAAAGCGGGAAATGTAGGGAAAAACCTACCCCTATATGCCATGTTTTGAACACATACCTCAAATTCAGTGGAAGTATCTGTCTTCATAAAGAAGTCCCTGTAATCATGTCGACACATGTAAACTAGATTCTGGGGGTTAAAATGCATAGCAAAATCTCAAAAAATAATTTTTTTTTGGATTTTTTGGATATGATGTATGCAAAAAAAAAACACTCACACCACACACCTATGTATAAGGCACTATGGATATTGATATTGTACACCAAGTAGATACCATTAATAGGCTCATTATCCAGATTATTTTTGGCACAAAATGAGAGCGGAGATATAACACAGAAATATACAGAGATATTGCAAGAGAGGAAATAATATAACAGATATATATTGGATATAGAACAAGAGGCACATATATACAGTAAACCAAAATTTCTATTAATGAGCGAAATGTACAAGACCGTAAACATACATAGTGAAAGACTCGCTAGAATGGTGGCAGCGTATCTCTGAGAAGAGATGTGACGACTCCTCACATTCACAAGAAGATGATTATTACAATGAGAATCCAAAGGAATTTTTAACATAAATAAAATCCAAAACACTAACCCCAGAAGATGAAAAGCCAACAGTTTTTTGGACTCCGTTTTTGGGTAGTTTGGTGTATCAACTTCCCGAGGGCATAACTTTGGCATATGATCTCTGTTTGGGGTGCATGATAGCTCATTGGAAAGGTATCGATGAGGATAATAATTTTTGGGGATCAATTAGAGATTTAGGATATCATTTATGTGATCCATCCAAAAAAAAACCTTTATTTAGTCCCTTAAAATGGCCTGAGAAGTTTAGGAACCGAAAAAATGCTAAAAATAGTAAATTGCCAGAAGATTGTTTTGATCCAGTTGGAATAGGTGGGTGGCCACCCATATCCACCTGGATAAATCCCCCCTCCTTAGGAAGAAATGGTCTCCATTGCATTGATTTCCCGGGGGAGAGTGAAAAACATTTGTTGAATCTACATCTTGATGAGTTGCTTGCCTTACTGGAGAAGTTGTGTTGCTTAGCTTGTTGAAGGGTATCATGAACCTATGGATGGAAGGGTTGGAAATTTTGAACCAGTCTGGATACATGACATGATTGTGTGAAAAAGGAATCCTTGCACTTTTCTTCAATATTTTTGACCTACTTCTACTGGACATAAGGTTCTTGGACTGAGGTTGTAATGGTTGCGGTGTTCTTCTACTTGCCTTTTGAACAAACTGTGAAGAATCTAAATTTTGTAGTTTGAGATACTACCTTGTGGGACTGTTTAAGTAGCATAGTAGTTGTAACTACCTCTGGTATCTTGTAGAGATGACCCCTAAGAGTAACAATGACACTATGGGTTCAAGACGCATAAATAGAATGGTGCTTCCACATATATGGCTAGCCCAAAATTAAATCATAGACATCTAGTGGGGAAAAATCACATAATACCTCATCCTTGAAGGGTTGGATGATTTATGAAAATCGACATTGTTGTTTGATACAGAGTACTCTTCCTTGGCGAAGCCGCCCGATGTTGTATGGTTGTAGATGTCGTGTTGTCGACAACCCCAATTGTTTAGCGACCTCTATTGAGATGAGTTTCTTCTGGATTCCACTATCAACAATGAAATGCAACAAGGTCCCATTCACCCACATATATGAATGAAATAGGCGCTCCCCCTCTTCAGGATCTGTTGGTTCTTTCAGTTTAATTTTTACGGTCGTGACAGTAGAAGTGGGGTCTGCATCAATGATCTGTCTTTTTCCATTATTTTCTGAATCAGGGTTCAACTCCTTGTCTTTGATCTCAGCCACTAATGATTTTTTTGAGTGACATTCATCAGTTTTGTGCCAAGGAATTTTGTGAAAATCACACCACTTTGCAGTGTCCTTCTTCGTCTTCCTATGAACCTTCTTTTCCTATCGCTTGAACTGGTTTTTGGGAGGCTATTTGTTAGGGTAGTCTTTATCATACTTTGGTTGTTGTGTATTTTTAGACATAAACTCTCATTTTTTTTGGTGCCTAAATGTACTCTCGATTTTGACAACATATCGATAGGCAACTCCCAGCAATGATATGTCCATAAACTCCATTTCAGTTTGGATGTACCTATGTAGAGCCCCACAGTATTTCAAAACCAAACGCCACTCAGAATATTTGATACCTAGCTTGCTACGTAAGGTATGAAAGGTGTTGATGAAATTCAACACTGCTTGTCCCCTCTCTTGATGCAGAATGGTCCATCTCATGTACAATTCATCATAGTTACCAATAGGGTAATATTGTTCCTTGACCACATCCACAAAAAAATCCCAAGAGGGATCGACCCCATATATTCCAGACTCCTCGGTGGAAATTTTCTCCCAGCAAGTTTCCAACCAATGTTTGAAATGGGGGAGAACCTTAAGGAGTGTGAAGGTGATCTTTTCCCTTTTAGAGAAATTGTGAATAGAGAAATAACCTTCTAGCAGATTTAACCATTTTTCTAGGGCATATGAATTTATCTGTCCTTCAAATACGGGAATATCAAAATTAACTTGTACCATGAAAGGAGAAGTGCCTCCAAAGTGGTCACTTGATGAATACGTGCCAACTGTTATCAGAAATAATTGAACAATATCATAAAAAGTCTCCATCATTTTGTCCCTTTGTCGCGTGAGAGCTTGCTCAAGCAACATATTAATATAATCATTTTATCTGTCTTTTTTATTTTCTTCCACCATGGAGGGTTTCTTGGGCATGAGAGAGTGATTTTATTCAATATATACAAGCTTGATACCCAAATTTCTATACTCGGACCTCGTCGGGGACATGCACTGAAAAAAATGATCAAAAGTAGCCCGCTTTGATACCACTGGTCCAGATTATCTTTGGCACGAAATGAGAGAGGAGATATAAAACATAAATATATAGATATATTGCAAGAGAGTCAATAATATAGCATAGATACATTGAATATATAACAAGGGGCACATATACACAATAATACACAATTTCTATTAATGAGCGAAATGTACAAGGCTGTAAAAATATAGAGTGAAAGACTCACTAGAATGGTGACAACTTATCTTTGAGAAGAGATGTGATGGCTACTCACATTCACAAGAAGATCATTATTAAAATGAGGCTCCAAATGAATTTTTAAATTAAATAAAATACAAATCCATAACTCCAGAAGATGAAAATCCAACAGTGTTGTGGACCCCATTTTTGGGTAGTTTGGTGTATCAACTTCCCGAGGGTGTAACTTTGGCATACGATCTTTGTTTGGGGCACATAATAGCTCAATGAAAAGGTATCGATGAGGAGATTCATTTTGGGGGATCAAAAGAGCCTTTGGTTATCGTTAAGGTGCTTGATCCTGAAAAACCTTCATTTAGGCCCTCAAAATGGCCCTAAAAATTAGGAACCAAAAAACTACTAAAAATAGTAAATTGCTAGAAGATTGTTTTGAGCCAGTTGTAATAGGTGGGTGGCCACTGATATCCAACTGAATCATCTCATGCCAAGGATCTTTTATATCATCAATGAACTCATGAGGCATTGTTAGCATCAAATGGCTCACCATGTTGGGGCCATGCCATAGAAGATCAAATTTTTGCATACAAAGATACTCATTGTTGGCACAGGGGCAGACCCAGGGTTCAACGCACCAACAAAACCATAACTATCGGGCCTTTTGGAAACACCTGTGAAGCAGGAAAAGTCTCACCTGAGGTAGAAGCAGGGGGGGTTATAGGACTTAGGTGTCTGTAACCAAGCTAGGACACAGATCTGTGATTATAACAC
The DNA here is from genome assembly GCA_032191745.1 of Picea mariana. Classification (NCBI taxonomy): domain Eukaryota; kingdom Viridiplantae; phylum Streptophyta; class Pinopsida; order Pinales; family Pinaceae; genus Picea; species Picea mariana. The sequence continues at coordinate 60,060 of JASDQU010242883.1, forward strand.
GTCGCAGAGTATTCTAACAACACTTAAAAAGTGATATGCATTAGTCCATTATCTTTTATTAACATCGCAAAACAAACCCTAAGATAGATCAACACAGTAACAATAGAGATTAATTACTTCAACCACTTATCACATAGAAATGAGTTAGATCTAGCATTCCTTCATAAAGAACAAGTAAAGAATTAAGCAACATCAAATCTATCCATCATACATAATAAAAAAAGAACTAAGAAGATAAATTACTAACACAACATAGAACAAAGCACACCAAAGGAACAAGATATACGTGGTTCACCCCAGTGTGGGGCTACGTCCACCAACTACTTTGTCTTCTTTATTATTCTTCAATATGTTACATTATTCTGGTCCTATGCACTAAGCCACAGAGTCGAGCTTCACATAGGACAAGAGATCTATGCACTGAGCACCAGATCCTCCTTCCTGAAATTAGGTCAAGACACAGAGCCAACTCCTCTATCAAACACATAACCTTACATACACATTATGTTGCACAAAGAACCCAGAACTACTTGCACTTATCCACTTAGACTTCACTCTCTAAGTCTCTTACATCATTTTTTCCCCTCTACTTCTATCTTACAATCTTACTTATTTATACTTTTACAATCCCTTACAAAAAGGCCTAAACAAGGGTAAACCCATGGGCTGACATCCCATAACCCATTAAAAAAAACCTAAGGAACCCCTTGTTGGGTCCACAAAGCCCGCAAAATAAGTGAGATCCATGATCTCAGCTTTTCCTGGGAACACCTTCCTTGATCACTGTGTCGAAGTCCAAAAAGTGGTCAAACCTGATCAATATTTCCTCAAGACTTGGTCGAGGGCCAACAAGCCCCCAACACTCACCTGTGACTCGTCTTGAGTCACTCAGGTCTAGGAAACACTGCTTTGAAGGCATCAAAATTCACACGAGTGACCTCAACTTGCTGCTTCGCATGGGCCTCTTGCTCCATGAGCTCTTGGATCATCTGCTATGTAACAGGCCCTTCCATGCATTGTTCTGCTGTCACAACCACTTGGTCTAGTTGCGATCCTTGTCCCTCAATTTCTTCAAACACCTTGCAGGCTTCATCCTGCATAAGTTGTAGCGTCAGTGAGACTTACATTACTCTGCCCTGGATGGCAGGAATCTGTTGTTGTATCGGGAACTGTTCTTGATATATCTTCATTCTTTCTACCACAGTGAGTATCTTCATTTGTGCCTATACTGATAGTGCCTTCTATTGCGCCTCATGTAACTATGCTTCCATCTTCCTTAGCTTTGGATCTTCTGTGAGGTGTTCATAAGTCTACAAGCTTCTATCGCTCAATTGTTTTCATTTTGAGGTGAATGCTCTTATCCTTCCAACTGCGCTCTTAGCGTCTTCCTCCCTTTGGTCGCGCACCTCCTTTGGAGTTCTTGGTACTGCTTGGATCTCCAATTCCGTTATTCTTTCTTGAAGTTGTTGGATGGCCTCAGTGAGCTTCACCACTTGAACCTCGATCGACTCATGTTCCCCCTATGTCCTTTTCTCTCTATATATTTGTTTTTTCCTCCTCGAGCATCGCCAGAAACTCATATCTCTCATTTTAATAGGATGTTACATAGTATCACGCAACTCGTAGTTTCTCTAAGACTTCCTCTTTCTCTTGTTTCAAGGATTCTATAGCCTTCTCCTTTTCTTCGTGAACTTTCTGAAGTTGAGCCTCTGTTGCATCTACAATTTTTCTTAATTGGGCAGGATCATCCCCCAATTCTACAACTTGTGATGAAGAGGGCACAATAGGAACTACATGGATAGATTGAATAACCTGTTGCATTTCCTTTAATTCCTTGTCACCCTTCCATACAAATCTTCCTTCTTCACTCCATATCTCTGCAAGAGATACTCAAATGCATCCTCCATGGATCTAGGGACTAAACTGATGTCGTCCTCTATGAGCGTGGCCTTTAGCTGGGGCTTGCTAGCCCGTTTCTTCTTTCTTGCTGAAGGTTTCTGCGGGGAAACCTTCCTCTTCTGCGGTGTTACTGTTTCAGTAAGGGTATATTTTGGTGGTGTGTCTTTGCCTTCTCCTTGATTTTCTCCTTCATCTCCTCCTCCTTGTCCATTTACTTCATCTCCTCCTCCTAGTGAGCGGGATCCATTTCCCTCAGAATCTTTCTCCTCCTCATCAGTCTATATATTCTGGACTTCCTCCTTTTTCTTCTTCTTCTTGGCACTGGATTTTCCTGCATATTCAACTGGGGTGACAAGGGGGCTTCCTATGATGTCAGTGTCAGAGAATTCTGCATCGTCGACCAGTACAAGGAACTTATCCGACCATTCCTTCGTGATCTATTCCATGTCCTCATCTTTCAACTTTTAATAGGACTGTAACTCTTCCTTACTCTCATCTCTACGCAGAGTGCTATAGATAAAGTGTCAAGCTATGCAGAACTTAACTATCGGTATGTACTAGTGCAAGGTGTGTGATGTCATGCACAAAAATACTTCAATGGAAACCTTCAGTTGTTGATAGTATGCATGGAACACAACGTTCGACTGCCATTGCTTCGACATGTTGTTGGTGTACCACAAGGTAGAGAAACTAGCAGCCAACGAATCTGATGGTTAGATCTCCAGGAAGGTGGATCCTTCCGGCATTCGCCAAGAGACAAATGCAATCAACACGAGAATCCAACTAAAGTGGAACTCCTATCCCTGATCCTGAGCTTCGCAAAATTCTTTCTCAAGCTTATTGATGAGGTAAATCACCCAATTCATCTGCATTCCCTCCACACATTTTCCTGCGAGGTCCACCACAAACCTGGTGACCTGTGTGGGGCGATTCTTTCTTACAATATTTCTAGCTATGAGTGGGAAAGTGAGGCGCACTACACCATCCTGGATAGAGGCTACCTTATAGCCTCGCTTTCACTTTTTGACTTCATTGTAATCCTCCTTGATGCACTGTGCAAGGGAGCGATCAAAGGCCTTCCCTGGGTAAAAATGTTGAGGGTCGGGTCACCGCATGCTCAACCCTATAATCAAGTGGATCAGCGTCAGATCCACAATAATCCATCGGTCAAGCCACAAGTATCCACCATGGTAGCATGAAAGGAAGAGTTTAATGCAAGCATTAACCTCTTGATGATATCCAAAATGGGGAATATTCATCACGTTGAGTATAGTGGACTGCGTGAGCTCCTTAATCCAAGGTTAGGAGACTAGGCGATGCTTCTTCTCATTTGTCTTCGTCAACTATCTGTGAGGTGAGAGCATAGCATAATTATTTCTATCCCCCATGTTAAAGTCATTGTTCTTCAGTAGTGGGATCTATCCTAACTGGCTCCCAACTACGCGTATTCCTTTCAGAATATATGTGGTGAGAATATAAGTGGTGATCAAAATGTATTCATAGTCATGTGGGATGTTGTTGCGGTTAACCGTTCCAAACCACAACGGGATATAATCTGGTAAGATCAACAATATCTGCTTCGCATTCTCCATATCTTCGTGATGCTTACTTCGTTGCTCGGTCACGGGGTTAACACGAACAGAACGAGGTCCAGTTGAAGGGGAAGCCTGCATTTCCCTAGTTGACGACGCATGTACTTCTTCAGATATAGCTCTATCAGCCATGAACTTCTTAAGAACCTCCTCAACGGACTTCTCTAACTTAGTGGGTTCTCCCAACATTCTCACTGTAAAACGGATAGGTCGGGGTAGGTGGAAGAATAAGTGGAAAAATGGACAACAATGTCTAGATTCTAAATCATAGCTTGACACACAGTCAATTCTCTGTTAGATCAGTTAATCACAGGTGAAAAAAATTGGTCCCGACACAATGTCCGACGGGTTAAATAAGTGAGCATTGTAACGGATTCTTCCAACGGGAAGGAATACTTCCATCAATGTGAATTTGTCCATTATGGCACGGTAGATGTGTTTCCTAGCCATTCCAAAGCATCTTTCTAACAGTCGGGGTACCTCCAATGTTCATATAGATTCGCCAAGGTGAAGTTCCATTCTACGTGATCCTATTATTCCGGCAAGGTTCGAATCCTATGAACCTGCCTCCTGCGAGGTTCCAGTCTGTGAAGTCTTCCATCTGTTCTATGTAGCTTCCTGTAATTTTTCTAACTTGGATTTCTTTTTATTGGTCTTCCTTGCCTTCTTCCCTGTAATCGGAGTCTCTCTAATATTCTCTGGAATTCTCTTTCCATTCTTATTCTTATCTTTTCCTAGCGGAGAAACTCCGCACTGTTGATGTGCTCTTAAAGGGGTCAAAGTTAATACCTCTTCTCTTATTAATTCCAGGGTGGGTATTCTTCTTTCTTGCATAGATAGATCTTTCAAACCTTCTTGCATTCTTTCAACTTCGACAACTAATTCTCTTGCCTTTTGTTGCTTTGACGTAACTTCTCGTCCTTCCATAAGTCGACCTATTTTTCTATCTACGAGATCCCTTAGTTCTTTCTTCTTCTTTTATGTAGCTTCTTCCTCTGCTTTCCTTCTGATCTGGTATTTCTCAATCCAAGTCTTTCCTAAAAAAAGTGGGAAAGGGGTGTTGTTCTCAACAATGTTAATGACTTCAAATTCTTCTTCAGTCAATGTTCCATGGATAATAATAGGTACATGAGTAACTCTTCCACATAGGATTATCATCTTTCCCCTAAATAAGCCTATCCTCCCCAGTGAAGGTACCATAGCAGGATTTCCCAAAATTTCCCAAGTGTCTTTTGCATAATATTCACTGGTGTTTCCTCATCCAAGACACAATCTATGTTGAAGTCTTCTATTCTTGTACTTATACATTGTTTTTCTGTCATGATATCTGGTAAACTAATACCTTTATGAACATCCATCATTTCTTTCAACTGCAGTAATGTAGTCTAAACTTCCTCTGATTTGTTCTCTTTCTGGTTCTCTAACATGTTCTTAGTATCTATACTTTCTTGTCTCATGTTCATTCTTTCAACTTTAGCAATCATCCTTGGACAATCCTCAACCTCATGACCAACAATTTTACAACAGAGACAAATAGGACCTATACCAGGGCATTCATTAGCAAGATGTCTTGGTCTTCTGCAGTTATAACACAATGTCAATCCTCTTTTCCTCGTGTATGTTCCCCAACTTCTTTTGTACTGTGCACTAGGATCAAAGTGTCGTATCTGCAATCTACAACATTCTTTCTAGGTTCTTGCATCCACTTATTAGTCCAAAAATTCTTTCTATGCATAGGAATAACATATATTTCTTCATTTTTATTAGCTTTACTTAGATCAACGCTTTCTTCCAACTATGCCCTATCTTTCAGACTAGGAAAAAATCTATTAAACATACCTAAATTCATGCTTTCAAAACAAAATTTTTCACTTATCTTACTCTTATCAAAGCATACAGATTTACCTCTTTTAAGATCTTACCTATTTTCTTCAGATCGAGTTTCTTTCTTAGCACAGAGCTTCGCAAGTCAAGTAGAGTACTGCGCATTATAGCAACATATCTATGCACAAAGCTTCTCCTTTCTTTACTTCAATTACTAACAATCACAGTTTCAGGTCCCAACAACAGAACCATTTGTTGGCACAAGGGCAGACCCAGGGTTCAACGCTTCAACAACAAAACCCTAACTACCATCCCTTTCAAAAACACCTACGAAGCAGACAAAGTCTCACCCAAGGTAGAAGTTGGGGGGGTTACAGGACTCAAGTGTATATAACCAAGCTGGGACATAGATCTGTGATTATAACACATTGCAGAGTATTCTAACAACACTTAAAAGGTGATATGCATTACTCCATTAGCTTTTATTAACATTGCAGAACAAACCCTAGGATAGATCAGCATAGTAACATTAGATATGAAGTAATTCAACCACTTAGCACATAACAATGAGTTGCATCTAGCATTCCTTCATAAAGCACAAGTAAAGCATTAAGCAACATCAGATCTATACATCATACATAATAACAAAAGCACTAAGCATATAAATGACTAACACAACCTAGCACAAAGCACACCAAAGGCACAAGATATATGTGGTTCACCCCAGTGTGGGGCTACATCCACCAACTGCTTCATCTTCTTTATTATTCTTCAATCTCTTACATTCTTTTGTTCTTGTGCACTAATCGACAGAGACGAGCTTCGCATAGGACATGAGATCCGCGCACTGAACACCAGATCCTCCTTCCCAAAATTAGGTCAAGGCACAGGGCCAACTCCTCTATCAAACATAGAACCTTACATACATATTTTATTGCACAAAGAACCCAAAAATACTTGCACTTAGCCACTTATAATTCGCTCTCTAAGTCTCTTACATCGCTTTTTCCCTTCTACTTCTATCTTACAATCTTACTTATTTATACTTTTACAATCCCTTACAAAAATTCCTAAACAGGGGTAACCCCCTGGGCCAACATCCCATAATCCATTACAAAAACCCTAAAGAACCCCTTGTTGGGTCCACATAGCCCGCAAAATAAGTGAGATCCGCAATCTCAGCTCTGCCTAGGTGCACATTCCTCGATCACTGCATCGAAGTCCAAAAAGTGGTCAAACCTGACCAAGATTTCCTCAAAACTTGGTCGAGGGCCAACACTCATTGTAAGTAGTCTCACGAGCTAGGGAAGCTCCTTGATGGGATCCATCAAAATTTATTGGGGGTATGAAAGGTGAATCTTTGATGGAAGGGGAAGCAACTAATTTAGTGGAAATTTCTAAAAAATAAAACTGAGGTAGAAAAGGGTTGAGGTTGGGGGATCTATTGGATTCCCCAACAAATTCCCCTAGTCTTGGGTCAAGACTCATCATGATAACTCTCATTTATTATAAATTAGGACAATATGATTGATGCATCACCTCATCCTTTGGATTTTCTATGGAATCCATGACTTCTAAGATGGCCTTATCTGCAGGAAACTTAGTATCTAGGACATCATGTGAATGTAGAGAGTCAACGACCCGTGTGGGTGGAGTAAGTTGATCACACTCCATATGAGGATGGAGTTGATGAATAGTATCAGTGGATGTTGATGGGATTGTGGTATCGACAATCTCGACCACGTTGAGTAGTATGGATGCTCCATATGAATCAACATCCTCGAGACAAGGTACTACCCAAATATCAAAAGACCCAAAGGATGAAATAGTAAACGATGAAGCCATGTTGATAGGAGATAAATTCGTAGTGGAATACAGTGGGGGAAGGGGGAAAATTCCCATCAGCAAAAGATATTTAAACATCCCTTCATCGACATTCATATAAGACCATATGGTATCACTGGAAAAGGGTACATTATACCCAAGGTATGGGGTACATAATGCAAGATGATAGATCGTAACGAGTTTCCCTTGATGAGGGAAGTGTAGGAAACTAAATACTGGAGAGACAAATGCAGTCATCTCATAGAACCAAGTAAACCTGAGTAACAAATTGTACTCAAGAGGTGCATCAAGAACCTCCACATCAACAAAGACAATATTAGCACCTAACTCGATGGGTAAGGTGGTGATTATTCCATGAGGTTGGAACATGTTTCTATCAAATTCCTTAAATAGTGTTGTAGACATGTTGAGCTTAGGGGATCCAATGGATGTAAAGTACCAGATGTAATATAATATGAAAAAATAAGAATATTCAGTAGATATCAATGGAACAACAAAATATTGAGAATAGCAATACCATAAATTATACCTATATTTAAAGAAATCAATGTTCAATTGCCTCTTTGAGGGGGAAACCTCCAATAGAGAAAATTTGTATTAAAATAATTATCAAGACCATATTTCTCATGCCTCCTACTCTTATTTATACTAATTCTATATTCTAAGGAACATTCTAGAGGAAGATATTTCTAGAAGCTAAAGCTTTTGTTAGGTCTTCTTACATTGACTTGTTCACAATCATTAAATAGGACTTACTAACTAATGTTGACCATTATCACATGGAAAATATATTTAGTCCTTATTAACTAATGTCAGCCTTTATTACATGGAAATTATATTATTCTATCTACGTGAGGGGTTACGCCCCTAACATCTCCCCCCCCCCTTGAAAAAGAACCTTGTCCTCAAGGATTAATAAGAGGAAATTGTTGTAGAATGGTAGTTGGTTCCCAAGTGGCATCTTTTGGTGGAGTATCCTACCAGTGAACCAAAACTTCCTTGATGGTGCACTAGTGGAGGCGAGGCTCTCGCTAGTCCAATATGGCTTGTGGCTACAACCAAATAAATCATTTTTCATCCAAATCTAGTAGGCTAATATGTGTGTGGCATTTTCTTCCAATCACTTTCTACAGGATTGAGGCATGAAAAATAGGATATAGCATCGAATGATTAGGAAAAACTAACTAATAGGCCATTGTCCCCATGTGTTTGAGAATATTATGAGGACCATAAAATTTTGGTGCAAGTTTCTGACACTGTTGGGATTTGAGTGAAGTATTATTATATGGTTGGATATGGAGAAACACTTGATCCCCTTCAGCAAAGTGACATTCATAGACCCTGATATACCTGTTGCTTTGTGCAGTTTTGAGCCATTACCAAATTTTATTTGAGAGTAAGGAGAATGGTCATGCAGATGGTAAGATTGCAGTCAACCTCCTAAACCTTGGAGACACCCAATATGTATGGGATAACCAAGGTTGGATTATGTCCATAGACTACTTGAAAAGGAGTCATGAGAGTGGTAGTATGATAAGAGGTGTTGTACCACCATTCATCTATGGGTAACCACTGAACCCACTGATGTTGTCTGTTAGATGAAAAACACCTCAAATATGTTTCCAAACACTTGTTGACCACTTTTGTTTGGCCATCAATATAGGGATGATAGGCTGTGCTGAGATGCAATTGAGTTTCTTGGAGCCTAAATAATTCTTTCCATAAATTGCTAGTAAAAGTGGGATCCTGGTCAGAAAAAATAGAATGAGGCTTTCTATGGAGTTTGAAGATATTATCCATACAAATTTGAGCCACTTTGGATGTTTTGAATGGTTGTTGAAGAGAACATAAATGATCATATTTGGAAAGACGATCCACTGCCACCATGATAACTACCTTGTTACCTGATTTGGGTAAGACAACATTGAAATCCATAGAAATATCTGTCCAAATAGTAGGTGGAAGCGAAAGTGGTTGGAGTGTACTAGGAGGTATGACAGTCTCACCCTTATTACATTGATAGGTATGAAATTCGTCCACAAAGGTGTGAATGTCTTATTTCATACCACCCCAGTAGAAATATTGTTTGACCCATTCATAAGTTTTGGTAAAACCTAAATGGAATACTATAGGTGAAGCATGAAACTTAGATAGAACCTTGGATTTAAGTGTCAACTATTTGCTTAAATACAAGTGACCTTTATAGAAAAACTCGTCATTGTTCTAAGAGTACTCTAGAGAAGCTTGGGGATCCTATTGAAGTTTTTTGATTAGGATGAAAATTTTGGGTTCTTGCAACCATTCTTGTCAAACATCCTGAAATTAGTTGGTGACATTGAATGAGAGGGAAAAGAGGGACCGTTCTTCTTCAAATTTCCTCGAAAGAGCATCATCCACCACATTTTCTTTTTCCTTCTTATAAAAAATATCATAATCATATCCAAGCAGCTTGGTCACCCATTTTTGTTTCTTCGGGGATGAAATCCATTGTTACAGGAAGTACTTAAGGATTTGATGATTTGTTTTAATTTGGAAATGTTGTCCCAATAGATAAGGGTGTCAGAGATCCACTACATGAAAAACAACGAACATTTACTTTTCGTAAATCAATTGGCCCAAATGTCGGTCCGACAACTATTTGTTGGTGAAAGCCAAATTTAGTCCATCTTGCATCATGACTACCCCGATTCCTCTCCCTGATGCATCACATTCTATAACAAAGGTCTTGGAGAATTTAGGTAGGGACACTACAGGAGTAGTTCACATAGCTTCTTTCAAGGCTGGAAAGGATTAGTCAGTTTTTGGAGTCCAACTGAAAGCATTCATTTTAATAATAGTTATTAGAGGATCCACATTTTTTCCATAATTTTGAACAATCTTGTGATAATATCCCATTAAACCCAGGAAACCACATAGACTTTTAAGTGTTTTAGGGAAAGTTGAATTCTGCATAGCTTCAATTTTCTTGGGATCCACCTTTACATCATCCTCACCAAAAATATGACCCAGGTACTCAACTTCAAAGGCACCAAAAGCATATTTAGACTGTTTGAGGAAAAATTGGTGCTTAAAAAGGAGATGAAGAACTTGATCTACATGGGAGAGATGGGTTGGCCATGTTTTACTATAGATGGGAATATCATCAAAGAAAACTAATACAAAACGATGGAGGAAAGGATGAAAGACATGATTCATGATACTTTGAAAAGTGGAGGGGGAACTACAGAGATCAAAAGGCATGACAAAGAATACATAGTGGCCCTCATGAGTGTGAAATGCAGTCTTAGGGATGTCTTCCTCTTTCATACATATTTAGTGGTAGCCCAAATGAAGGTCAATTTTGGTAAATCATTGAGCCCGATTGAGTTCATCCAGAAGGTCATCTATGATGGGAATGTGAAATTTGTCCTTGATGGTAAGTTTGTTAAGGGCACAAAAATCAGGACACATGTGCCAAGTTTCTTCCTTCTTGAGGACTATGACAATAGAGGAAGAATAGGGGCTAATATTGGGATGGATAACACTTGTTTCTAAAAATTCATGGACAATTTTCTCAATTTCATTTTTTTGCGCAAAGGGATGACGATGAGGGAGAACATTGGGAGGAAGACTTCTCAGGATTAAAGGAATCGAATGGTCATGGTCTCCATGGGAGGGGGGGAGGTTGTAACGTACCCAACCACCCACGAGTTGGCCATGCTACTTTAGAAATAAACTTCAAACTGATTTTGAAATTATGATAGCATTTAATTAATAAAGAAACATGAAAGACTAACATGAAATAATCAAGATTCATGCTACAACATAAAATAAGTGAAAATTATTCCATTCCCAACAATAACCAACAAGCATGCATATTATAAATACAAGATTCATAGATAATAATTAATACATAGTGGAAATAAATATACAAGCAAATGAATTCATGATAGAGAGAAATTATTTTAAACAAATTCAATCAACAACTAGCTACATACCAAGGACATTCAACCCAACCATAGATGTTGTTTTTCCAAGTATCAATAGTAGGTCACCCCCAATCTAGGGATATCAATCCACAAGGATGATTCCAAGGTGTCACTCAGCTTCCTAAACAAGTCAGCACTTAATCTCTCATAGGTTTCTCAATGCACAACAATCAAAATTACACCAACTCTCTTATCTCCATCCTACACCACCCAAAGACAATGAACCCCCTTCACTGTCACACAGTCCCTAAAGTTGTCCACTTCTTTCCAGGGCTTCAGTGCATCTGGTCAAGAATATCCATGATGGGACTCTCGGGATTCATAGTTTTGTACAAAGTTTATCACATTCCAACGCATCTCAGGAATGCAAGCACAAATCCATAGCTTTAATACACCAGTCATTACTACATCCAACAAACAATGGATTCTTCCCCAAAAATTCGGCCCCATGTCTAAACCAAGAACAAGAATGAATGAGGAATAATGAATGAGTGAAGAAGGGAATGGAGAGAGTGAACATAATGAAGATTGTGAACAATGAGAAATGTCAGTGAACCCCAAATAGCCCAAATATGGGTTTATATATTCACTTGGAAACGAAGAACCACATGGCCTCCCCCAAGAAGCTTATGTAACCACTTCTCTCAATTAAAACAATTGTGGGTAAATACAATATAATAACAATACTTATCCCCTTAATCCACCTCTCTCGTGGAATCATAGCCCCCTATAACTCTTGTCCTTGTTCGTCTTGCAACCAACAGTGTATCTTATTATAGTAATGATAAAAACATTACATTTCCTAGGAACTCTGACTTCTTTTAACTGTTTGGATGCTTTGGCCTTTCATAAAGTAAACAAAATACATTCTTTAATCTGGGGACTCAAAATTGGGGTATTACAAAGGCCCTAGGGGGTTTGGAAAATAGTGGAATGGAGAGAAAGGATAGAATTAAGGTCGGGTGTACCATGGGTGTCTCAACTGCTTGGATAGAATGGAGTTGGGAAACGATGCTAGAATGACCTTTTTTTAGTAACTTTTCCATGTGGTGGGAACTGATGATCTCTGGGGACCCTGTTGTAATGCCTTGGAATTTATATTGTTTTCTTTCATGTTGGAATTGCATGGTTAAATAATTAAAATCCATGGTTATGGGGCCAATCGTGTGTAATCATTCATCACCAAGCATAATGTCACAACCACCCTGTAAATAGAAACATGTGAGGTTTCAGGTTATTCAGACCAACTTGTAGGCACACATTTTCACAATGCCCCCCATATTTCATGGAACTACCATTGGAAATTATGATTTAAAAATTGTTGAAAGAACGGATATAGAAATTGAACTCTTAAGCAAGGTGATGATGAATGAAATTATGAGTGCTTCCACTATCAACTAGGATGATGACTTTATGGTTCTTAATATAACAAATGAATTTGAGGGTTTTGGGAGAAGAAAAACCAGTGAGAGTATTTAGTGAAATCAGTAGTTCAACTTTGGGAGGATCAAAGGGAGTCAACACATTACATATTTGGGGAAGATCAAATTAAGGAGGGACCTCCAAATCTCCATCAGAAACATCCTCTTAAATGGCCATAAAAAAAAAACTTTACACTTGAACCCTGGAAAGTATTTGCCATCACAATTATAATAGAGACCCTTGAGTTGGCGTTGAACCATTTATACATGTGTTAATTTGTGTACCTTGAGAGGAGTGGCTTGAGGGGCAAGGGTGGTGGGTTTAGGGTGGGGAACAAAAGTGTGTTTTATTCTTTGAGCCAATATGACCTATTCAGCCTCCTTGGAATGTTTAGTTGCTTCCAACCAAGTCTAGGGGCGAGCCATTATGACCTGAGCTCAGATTTCATCCTTGAGGCCACCGATAAAACGTTCCTTGAAAAAATCATTTGACATGCCTTCTATGCGGAAAACCAAGTGTTGAAAGGAAACAATAAAATATTCTATTGTTTCAACTTGATCAAACGTCCTAGATGGTGGGTGTCCATTTCAAAGTGTTTATACAACTCAACAACAAATTGTGACCAAGAAACATACCCTTGAAATGAATTTCTACACCCTTTCCACTGTTTACATCATTCTGGATCCAAATATAGAATTTTTTAACAAATCTTGGTCAACTCATTAGTAATTCCATGTAGGGAGAAATAGTGTTCCATTTGAGTGACCCAGGCTATTGGATCTGAGCCATAAAATTTGTTCACCTCAACATTGGGAAGATAGGGGTTCATGAGGTAGGGATTTGGAATGAGAATGCACATGATGGTTGGAGTCAACATCTTTAGTATAGAGAGGTGGGCCGGGTGAGGAAGGACCTTGGAATTTTTTCATGAATTGTTGGAGAGTGGAATTGACTTCAATGATTTAGCTACCTAGTTGTTCCTAGATGTAGTCCATTTTGGCATGAATGGTAGGAATGTCCTTATTAAATTAGGAATGAAGGTTAGTAAGCTCAGTATTCAGTTTTTTATTGTTTCTTCTTGGCGGGTTAGAGACATGAGGGAAAGAGGGGTAGGTCCATGGACAAAAAAGCAGATAAGTGGCATATACCACTATGATCAGGGAAACGAGATAAAACCAATGGGATAAGTGGGAAATAAAGGTGTCAGGAAGGGTATAGGTCTATGGGGTAAACAAAAGGTTAAAAATTATAGGTATCACAGTCATTAGGATGAAAAGAGGAATCCAATTAGATAGGTATCAAATAAGGGTGCAGGAAGGACCCAAAATTTTCTTTTCTTTTTCTTTTTCTTATCCCTACAAAGTTATACTTTGGCCTAAATAATATCGCAATGTTGAAATGCCCAAATTATTAACAAACAAAAAATGTTTGTGAATTTCATAATCAAAATGTAGGAGGAAAGGTTGTGCGACCAAAATATGCTTCATCTTCCTTGTTGGGATGTTCCCCCCTAGTCAGGGTTTGCAGGGTGCCTATAGACAAGGGTTTTCCCTGTCCTATAACTCTTTGATATATGTGCAGGGTCAAACAATAGTACTAGGCCCAATATGCCAGGGCACCAACTAAGGAAGCTCGACTGTACCCTTAGGTTTACTACTTGATTACCCAGGTAATATAGAGTATCTTCCCGAGTGTTGTTATCGGTAGCACTATAACACTCAGGAGACCAATAGGTTGATCTATGGATGGTTTCAAGAGACCTAGGGGACTCCCTATATACCTATCGATATGTGGAAGTGGTGGTAGTGTAAAAATTATTTTTTATGTGGTACTACTAGAGGGGTACCAAAAGGGGTTACAAAATTTTCCAACAAGGGGGAAACTTTTGGTTTCTAGGAAACCCTATGAATCTATCTATATTTCTTGCATGTAGTCGTGCCACCATATTTTTGTTAGTAAATCAGGTGTGCTCATTTCACCGTAGACAATATAGAAATATTGTCACCCAACCATATAAACAAATACCACCCCCGAGCACCTTAACCTTGATAGATAGAATAATTTTGGAAGAAAACCCTAGAACCAATAGCCAACAAAGGTAGCATACCTCTATCCAAAGATAGCATACCAAGCAAAAGGTCCAAACGATAACCAAGCAGAAATTCCAACCATAACGAAAGACCAAGTCACCACTACTATAGCTATAGCTCTCCTCTATTCATGTGAACCACTTTCCCTTATGTATTTGTGAGAGTGAGTGTGACAAATGAGCTCTAGTGCCCTCTTATTTATAGTCCTCCAAGTGACCTACTTGGTCCGACTTCTACTTCTGGAGGATAATAATTTAATATAAATTATTATCTTGAGCCGAATTGTATTCTAAGGTTATTTTCTAGCCTTCTAGTGTTTCTCTTGCTTCCCGAAATATTCTAGTGTTGTCAAAGGTTACGCGTATAGGTTAATACCTCCCGCAGGTACCATAATATCAACACTCCCTCCTAGATAGGGAGGTATTAAAGGTAATGGTCTTGAGAACAAAAAGACCATTCAATAGGTAACACCATCATAGCCACATAGGCTATATCATGATCAAATCATGAGCACCATTATCACTATACAACTAGATAGTCTCCATGGAAATCAAAACAATGTCATCCAATAGAACACAATTGTGTCTATTCATAGTAGTATACAACTACTATCGAGTGGTGCAAAACCACTCCTAGTAGCACATTTCTACTAACCAATGACACACAATCACTACCAGTGGATCACATCCACCATAGTAGAATACAACTACTTTCCAGAGACATACAATCTCTACAACAATCATATCAGTTAATATCAACTCGCATAACAATATCATGATACAAACTGATTCATATGGGCCATTATTTCACTCACATATGTGAGATCTGAAAGAACATATTCCCTCAAAAAGTTAAACATTAGACATGGGCTATCTGGACTATTCTTCTCAAGCATAAAATAATAATTGTCCCTGATTTCTGAACCTATAACATTCACCTAACAAGGTCATTCTTCTGACACTAATCATAGTGTAACCTGGAGAGAATGATTATGCCCTAGGGAATCACTCTCCCTAATTGTTGAGCCTGTACCATTCACCTAATTAGGCCATTATTTCATCATTAATCATAGTGCAACCTAGAGAGAATGAGTCTTCCCTAGGGACTATATATCCAGGCCATTTCCTATGGAAATGAATCTCCTGCACCAACCTCCTATAATGGACCATTCTTCGAAAATACTCACAACTATGACCTTCGAAAGAATGAATTCCCGAAGAGGCGGACCATTCTACTTGACCACTACTTAGAGTGACTTCCAAGAAGAATTATTGTCCTAGACCATTCCCCCACACTATCCACAAGGGGAATCGTTGTCTATGGTACATCAACAATCTATAGAACCATTTTCATTATGAAAATGATTGTTCGATCTAGACGATTTTATGAAATGAAAAATGATTGTCCGTCAGAAATCTTGGGCTACTTTTCAAATTGGAAGGTGACTACCCAACCTGGACCATTTTTCTGAACTGGAAAATGACTGACCATAAATAAATAACATATCAGTGCTCCCTCCCAAACTGGGGATCCATCTCTTCCCTTTCAACTAAGGGAGTTATCTCCACAAGCCCCATATTGTCCCTTAAGTACAAAGACGTTACTTTAGACAGAGGCTTTGTTAAAATATTTTCTACCTGATCATCTATGGAGATATATTGGAGTTTTACTTGTCCTTCCTAGACTTTATCACAGAGAAGATAGTACTTGATATCAATTTTATTCGATATTTCATGGAACATCAGGTTCTCTGAGAGCTTCACACAACTCTAGTTATCACAATATATCATGGTCAAATCCAACACCTCATCAAACAATACAAAAACCAACATACAAAGCCAAACTGCTTCTATACAAGCATCACAAGTTGCAATATACTCCTATTCTACAGTGCCGAGTGAAAGATACTTTTGTTTCCTGCTAGCCTAATATATCATGGAAAATATCAAACTAAAACATATCCTAGAAGCACTTCTTCTTTCATCTGCACTCCCTTCCCGATATGAATCGATGAATCCCTATTATTGTATATCATAACTCAAACATCCCACGAAGACATTTCAAGGAATACTTTGAAATTTATTCAATTCTCATGGATAGGTTCCACTTGGAACTATTTTCACAACAAAGAAAATATCCAACTGAGTTCTCCAAATACATCAATGAGCCATTCAATTGTCGATACAGTGATGGGTCTACTGGATCAGATTCTATCAACTTCTATAGATATATCATCATGGGAATTTCCCATGGATTTTCAATCCAATATCCCAAACTTCTAAAGAACCATTTCGATATACTTCCTCTATCATAGGAATTTTTCACCATGCTTTTTTTGTACATGAGAGGCTCTCCATACAAGTTCTTCTTTCATATGCATACATGGGTATCTTTCTGGTGTACCTCAAAACCTTGAGGTTGCTTTATATATGCTTCTTCTTCAATCACTGTGTTGAGAAGAACATTATTCACATCCATCTGATATAAACTCAAACCCATGGATACCGTAAGAGATTTAATGGCTTAGGTAGAGGTATATTTGATTACTAGAACAAAAATTCTCATCATAGTCTTTTCCCTCCTTTTGGGAGAACCCTCTAGCCCTGAATATTGCCTTGTATTTGTCAAGTATTTTTCAAAATTTCTCACATACATTGTTCTTCATCACAACTTCCTTTCATTTCTTCT